>PVIA01001258.1:0-112201 GCA_004024845.1 Tonatia bakeri
GAAAAAAGTAGAGGATCATTTTACATCCTAGGAGTGTGTGGCTTGAAGATGCTAACTGACCTGGCCCCTGCCCCTCTGCAAAATAGGTCAGGTCCAAGCATATTTCATTAGATTTGGACATTAAAATCTTTGGATTTCTTGATCCTTTGGTTGCCTAGATAGGTGTTTAGGCTAATACAGGCATTTCTCAGATTGTAGATAATCGATTGAATTACAGTTTTAGAGTTAGAAGTGATTTTGCAAGTCATGGAGTTCAGCACCCATTATTTCTATCAAAGAAATAGCCATAGAAATTAAGTGTGAAATCTAATGCTATTCTCATTTTAAAAGGCAAATGGCACGCATGGTCTAATATAAATGTTAGCACCTACTGCTATGGTACTGGAGCTCACCTATAAGAAATCATGAAGGCAGAGCAGCCATGTCCTGAAGGCCTTTTCCAGGATGGTTTGCTCATTCTTGGTTTTTTCACCAGTGGGGAAAGTCAGGTTTCCTCATCCTCATTTCAGCACTGGTTTGCCCCTGTTTTTTTCTCGTTTATCTATTAATGCCTCCACGTGCACCCTGGCCTCATACATACTGTGACAAATCTTTCTGGAGCCTTTTGCTGCCAAAAGTTCAGAGTTGGAACAACAGTTAGAACTTAATCTTGTCTCCAATTTATGTCCCTCCTCAGAACTTCGTCATTGCTCTGTCTTTACTCGTGTATTCATTTAATTTTTTGGATAACAGCTTTATTGAGGTATAATTCACATACCATACAATTAATCCACTTAAAGTGATATTTAGTATGTTTAGAGTTGTGTGACCATCATCACACTAGTTTATTTTTAACATAACTTTGGAAGAATGTACTCTTTGGACTATTACAGAGAAAGATAAGAATTCTGTCCCTGGTTTCCAAGTTCTAGGTCCATGACTAGACAAATTAGTTAAAATTACCTTGTTGCTGAGACTGTTCATCATATCTGCCTATAAGATGGTTCTGAGGATTAAAGGAGTAAGTATATCAAGTGATTGAAGAGGCTTCTGAATGAGCCAGAGCAATGAAGGCCAAGGGAAAATGGTTTATACCAATTCTCCCTCACACCCATGTGGATTATACTGATCGGTACATCAGTCACTTAACCAAAAGGGGAAAGAGGCCAATATGTTGAGCAAAAAGGAAATAGCACCCTTCTGCCCATCTTCCCTGCTGGTCCCAGGGCATATTCCATAGATATGGGTCTGGTTGGTCATAGGTGCCAAGATATGAACTCCTTTTGACTGAGCTGGTCTTCTGATCTCTGTTCCTGTTGCATTGCAACCAGGGCAGCAGTTCTCAAACTTCTTGGTTTCAGGATCTTTTTGCATACGTAAAAACTCGAGGAGCTTTTGTTTGTATAGGTTATATCTGATAATATTTTCCATATTGGAAATTGAAACAAAAACTTATTTATTTTTTAAAAACTGATGTAATAATCTATTGCTGTGTAACAAATCACCCAAAATTTGGTGCTTGAAACAACATTTATAATCTCATAGTTCCTGTAGGTCAGGAGTCTGGGTGTGGCTTAGCTGGGTCTTTTGCTTCAGGGTCTCATGGGCTGCAGTCATCTAGAGGCTTGACTGGGAAGGGTCCACTTCTAGCTCACTCATGTAGCTGTTGGTAGGATTCATTTCCTCATGACCTGTTGGCTGGAGGTCCCTTGGTTCCTTGCAACATGAGCCTTTTGTAGGCATCTCACAACATGGCTACTGGCTTCATCAGAATGAGCAAGAGAGTATTGGTACCAGAGAGAAGGAAGAATCAGTCTTTGTTACATAATCATAGAAGTGACATCTCTCATTTTTGCCAAATTCTCTCTTCTTTAAAAGCCAGTCACTAGGTCCAGCCCACAGGCAAGGGAGGGGATTATACAAGGTTGTGAATACCAGGAGGAGCAGTGGGATCATTTAGAGGCTATATCAAAAACTGCCTACCACCTATTAACATGAAGAATGTCTTTCTTAAAATTGAAAATAACTGATTTTCCAAAATAAAACTTGGTAACAAGAGAACATTGTTTTAAGTTTTTGCAGATTTCTTTAATGAATGGTGTAGTAGGAGATGTGATGAACTCTCACATCTCCTGCATTCAGTCTACGCCAGTCAGTACGCCATTTTAGTTGAAGTACATGAAGACAACCTGGCCGCACACATGTATGTATGTAGTTGGAACAGGGAGTAGTATTTTAATAGCCTTTTTAAGTAATTGTGTAAATTCTTTGATACTACACCAAAACTTGGCAAATAGTAGTTCTTGAAGGTTAGTTGCCAGTGTGGGATCTGAAACCCTGTAGAACTTTTTGTACTGTTACATTAAAATATGTTGGTCTGTTTTGCATTTTGATTGGATGCTTTTTTTCTTGCATCATTTTGTAACATCACCCATTAGTCATTTGGGAAATACCGCTTTACTAAATTGTGTCGATCTTCCAAATACAGTGGAACCTCAGTTTTCAAACTTAATTCATTCTGGAAAACTGTTTGGGAAACAATTTGTTCAAAAACAGTCTCTTTTGTCACCTGAGAGATGCATGACTGAGCATATAGGTATCAGTATGAGAGGGTTGTTGGGTACAGAATCAGGATATGAATATTTGTTCAACAAGTGAGACATTTTTTCCATGAACAGCTTGGTTGAGAACCAAATTGTTCAAGGACCAAGGCGTTTGAGAACCGAAGTCTGACTGTATTGACATACTTTGTTCAAAATCACATTACTAAATATCACCAGTGATGTCATCAGAAAAGTCTTTCTCTTTTAAAGGTTTTGTTTATTTTTAGACATAGGGGTAGGCAGGGAGAAAGAAGGAGAGAAACATCAATGTGTGGTTGCCTCTCGCACGCCCGCTACTGAGGACCAGGCCTGCGACCCAGGCATGTGCCCCAACTGGGAATTGAACCAGCGACTCTTTGTTTTGCAGGCCGGAGCTCAATCCACTGACCACACCAGCCAAGGCAGAAAAGTGTTTTTAAGTGTTGGGAAGTATGGTAGCAGATAGTTTTCAGAAAATTAAAAAAAATTTTTTTGAAGACTCAAATTTTATATTGACAACAAAGACTGTTAGTTTGCCTTGAAGTAACAGGCTCAGTCACTTCATATATTTTGGAGAAAAATTTCTGCCAAATGTCCAAATCTGTCTTTAAAAACAAACAAACAACAAAAAAAATTACACGGTAATCCATGAGAAAATCTGCTAGCCGGGCTCATAATTCAGACAGCTGCATTAGTGCTTTTCTTCCACATTGCCATCATATTTTGGTGAGTGGCAGAACTGCCTTCTGGGTACTTTCTGTGTCTTCACACAGAATTACAAAGATGTGTACTCAAGGGTTGAGATTTAATACAAATGATAATTTTTATGGCTTCCTCAAGGGCATTTTTAAGTTACAGTTGCTTTTTCTGCATGATTTCTAGTATAGAAATGTGCCGCTGCTTTGATTTGTGCTAAGGAGCCAGCAATGTTACTCATTATGGCTTTTGTACAATCAATACAAATGTCAACACCATAAAGACAAATAACAACTCAGTACTATTATGAAAATAGTTTTTGAGCTTGCAGACCACCTGGAAAGGTTCAAAGACCAGAGTTTGAAAACCAGTGCTGTCAGAAGGGAGTAGGCTTATTTTTCCTTATTCCTAAAACTTGTTCTTAGAAAGGTGGCATCCCAACTATTTTTTTTAAGATTTTATTTATTTATTTTTAGAGAGAGGGGAAGGGAGGGAAAAAGAGAAGGAGAGAAACATTGCCTTTCACATGCCCCACACTGGGGACCTGGCCCGCAACCCAGGCTTGTGCCCTGACTGGGAATTGAACAGGTACCCCCTGTTTTGTAGGCCAGTGCTCAATCCACTGAACCACATCAGCCAGGGCACATTCCAGTTATTATGGACTCAACTGCTTTATCTTGCTAATGGAACAACTCAGTAATCCTAGCAAGCAGAATATTTTTTTTACATTTTAATTTCTAATGAACAGTATAAAGTTAGGTTTTGTTTGCTAAAGGAATCATGATTCTTTTGTGTGTGGTAAAATATGCATAACATAAAATTTACCATTTTAAGCATTTGTGGGCATGCTGTTGAGTGGTATTAAGTTCATTAACAGTGTTGTGCAACCATCAGCACCATCCATTTCCAGAGCTTTTTCATCTTCTCAAACTGAAACTGTTCTCCCTGGCAACCACCATCCTATTTTTTTCCCTCTAGAAATTTGACTACTCTAGGTATTTCATATAAGTGGGATCATAGAACATTAATCCTTTTGTGTCTGGCTTTTTTCCACTTAACATCCTTGCTTCCAGGTTCATCCATGTTGTAGCATGTGACAGAATTCTTTCTTCCTTTTCAAAATGGAATAATATTCTAATGTATATATATTACCACATTTTGTTTATCCATTCATCTGTTGATGGACATTCTGGCATTAATCATCATTCTTAATTTAAATGAGATGCTATAGGACGTCCCTTATAGAAGACTTGCCTTCAAAACAGGCTCAATAAATGTAAGTCTCTGCCCTGGCTAGTGTGGCTCAGTGGGTTGGGAGTTGTCCCACAAACCAAAAGTTTGTCATTTTGATTCCCAGTCAGGGCACATGCCTGGACTGTAGGTTTGGTCCTTGGTCAGGGTGCATATGGAGGGCGGCCAACTGATGTTTCTCTCTCATGCTGATGTTTCTCTCCTTTTCTTTATCCGTCCCTTCCCTTCTCTCTAAAAATATTAAAAAAAAAATTTTTTTTAATGTAGTTCTCAAATAATGGTTCCCCTCTCCCTTTTTTCCCCTAGTTTATATATATGATGGAATAATGTTCTCACTATCCTAGAATTGCAGGGCTAAACTAAAACAATGTCTCAAAAATGTCTGGCACATAGCAGTTAGTAAGTGTTAGGTTTTTTTCCTTCCTCCCCTCACTCAGAACTTAGCCTTATCTATTTGGGTGGAGCAAAAGTGGGTTTATAGTTGTGAATGCATGAAACACAGAGTTTAGTCTTGTGTTATTATTTATTAATTATTCTATTTCCATATGAACAATTGTAAACCTACTTTTGCCTCACCTGGGTGGTACTATGTTAACCCTCTTTCATACATTCTATGTATCTCAAACAGTATGCTTACATATGACCATCTGACTTCACTTGGGAAATAATTAATTACCTATGAATCTGAGCCATAGCTCTAAACTGAGGTCAAATTTAAATGACATCTTTCAATTTTCAGAATTGTTTTAAGAAAGAAATATTGGGAGTAAAGGGGAGAAAACTGTACTTGAACGATCATTAAAATAAAATAAAAAAAAAGAAGGAAATAAAGGAGAACTACTACAGAACTTCACCTTTAGTAGGTCCCACTTCTCTGATGCAGCGTGAGGTGTGAATGTGAAGACTTGGGACGGACTCAGGCCTGCAGGCCGGGGTGAATGGGCAAGAGGACATGAGACGGGACGCAGCTCCGGCAGGCTTTAGACTCTGAGCTTGGGATAGTGGGGGAAAAATGAACAAGTTAATACTGTGATATCAATCCCAAATTCGTTTAATTAAAATGAAATTAATCAATATTACAGGTCTTTTTTAATAAAAGAAAGTCATATGTTCACATAATTTAAAAAATTAAAATAGAACCAAAAAGTATAAAATGAAAATGATAAATCTTCCTTCATTTCCAACTTCTAAGTTCATAGTCCAGAAGTAATAATCATGGTGAGCAATTTTGGTGATATCCTTATAGAAAAGTTTTATTCATGTACTGCCTTACATATGGGTACATTTATTTATCCTGACATGTTTGTCCTGTACCAGATGTCTGTCTTTTTCCCTATTTAATGATATCTTGCAGTTCCAAACATGAGGCTCATCTATGTCAATATTCTTTTGAATAGCTGCATAGTTTTACCTTGTATAGATGACCCTTATTTAACCAGTTCCTTGTTGGTAGACATTTAAATGGTTTGGTGTGGCGACAAGCAGTGGTTTGGTGACTGGCCTTTGGCCGTCAGTGAGGATGTCTGTGGAATAAACCACAATGGAATCTGCTGGGTGAAAGTCAGTGCGCATTCAGATATTGGTTGACACTGCTAAATAACTCTACACAACCAGCACTGCCACTTTAGATGCCCCAGGGCTGTATGTACTGAGGGACTGTTTCCCACACCAAGGTTTGTTGTTTTTTTTTTTAAGTCATCCTTTGAAATCTGATAGGTAAAAGATGGCATCTTTGATTTGCATTTTGGTGTGTGTGTGTGTGTGTGTGTGTGTGTGTGTCTCATTGTGAACGAGGTTGAATATGGTTTTGTGTGTTGGGCATTTTTAGTTTGCCAGCTGGTTTGCTTACTCAAAAACTCTTGAAAATTGGGTCTCCGACTTATTTAACGCCTGTACAAATGTCAGCTTTTGGCTAGTCTGAACATTCCAGTGATTATTTAGTAAATTTATCTTCCTCTCTAAAAAATAAAACAGCTTCTGAGTTTTTTGATAATCTTACAAAGGCCTTTCCCATACCAAGGTAATGAAAATTTTTTTTCCTTAGGACTTTTAGTTCTGTGTCATTTTCATGTTTCAATCTTGGTACATGTGGAAGGGTGAGATAAGATACCACTTTTTTCCCCCCCCATATGGTTTGGAAGCTATCCGAAATCATTCTCTTTGCTAATTGGAAATGACACCATTTTTAATATACTAAATTCCTGTATAGGGGTCTGTGTGGTCTGTTTTTTTAATGAATTCTTTACAGCTTTATTTAAGTATAATTAACATACCATACAACTCACCCATTTTTTTTTTTTTTGGTTATTGATTTTAGTGAGAGGGAAAGGGGGGAAAGAGAGAAGGAGGGAGAGAAATATAAATGAGAGAGAAACACTGATCAGTTGCCTCTTGCTCGTGCCCTGATAAGGGACCAAACCCATAACCCAGGCAGGTGCCCTGACAGCCTGCTACTTTTCTGTTTATGGGATGATGACTCTCCAACCAACTGAGCTATACTGGCCAGGTCTGCGTGGTCTGTTTTTGAAGACAGTGCTATATAATTAAGAAATCTCAGAAAAGTATTTCATGCCTGAAATAAAAATAAGCTCTCAACTTTGGGAGTTTATATTTTGAGGTAAAAAGAATTTATGTTCTTAGCCCTGGCTGGTGTGGCTCAGTGGAGGATTGAGTGCCAGCGTGTGATCCAAAGGGTCACAGATTCGATTCTCAGTCTAGGGCACATGCCTGGGTTGCAGGCCAGGTGCCCAGTAGGGGCTGCACGAGAGGCAACCACACACTGATGTTTCTCTCCCTCTCTTTCTCCCTCCTTTCCCCTCTCTAAAGTTATTAAATAAAATCTTTTAAAAAAACCCCCTAAAGAATGTATTGTTTAAAAAAGAATTTATTGTTTTAAAGAATACAGGCGTATTGTAGAGACATGTATACCAGAATATAATTATGTACTGGTGCACAGCAATATATAATTTTATATGTTAAAAATAAAAACCTTTCCCTGACTGGTGTGGCTCAGTGGATTGAGCGTCAGCCTGCAAACTAAAAGGTTGCTGGTTCAATTTAAGTTAGGGCATATGCCTGGGTTGCGGGCCAGGTCCCCAGTAGGGGGTATGTGGGAGGCAACCACACATTGATGTTTCTCTCCCTCATTCTCCCTCCCTTCTCCTCTCTCTAAAAAAATAAAAAAATAAAATCTTAAAAAAATTAAAAAACAAAATTCTTTAATTTTTTCATTCCTTTGTTCTAACACAGTAAAACTGAGTGCTATTTAAGGTATTGAGTTATAAAATATATATTTTAAAGACTCTGCTCCAAAATGGTTAAAACAGAAATCTGAGATGAATGATTGATACAGGGTTAGCTGTGTGGAAAACCATGCTGTCCAAAACAGTTCTCTGAAAGATTAAAATAGCTTTAGGATATGAATTATTTTAAATGACTCATGAAGATAAAGTCACTTTTCTAATTTAAAAAGCAGATAAACTCACCAAATCCATCTACCTATTGAAAAAATAAAAAAAGCACACGAAAGTAATTTTTATAATAGGTTTGTAAAATGTATATCTTGAAATGTAAAGGCCCCTTAAAATACTGGAAATGTTTAAGAGGGAGGTTCACATTTTAAAAACTAAATAAGGCCAGTAACTGGTGCCCTAAGAGGTATGAGGTATCTTTGGTATGTTTCAGATTTCCCTGTGCCTTCTGCCCACACTGGGCCACACTGGGCCAGGCAAGCACTGTTGTCCTCACATTGCTGTTTGGTAGTTGACAACTCTTAGGGTAAATTATAGAAACATAGGTATGAAGAGGTTTTTAGAGATAATTTATTTTATTTTTTAAAGATTTTATTTACTTTTAGAGAGAAGGGAGGGAAGGGAGGGAGGGAGGGAGGGAGGAAGGGAAGGAGAGAAACATGAATGTGTGAGATATACATCAATTGGTTGCCTCTCACACGCCCCCTACTGGGGACCTGGCCCACAACCCAGGCACATGCCCTGACTGGGAATAGAAACAGCAACCTTTTGGTTCACAGGCTGGCACTCAGTCCACTGAGCCACACCAGCCAAGGTAGAGATAATTTAGTTTATCCTAAGACACAAATACGATTTCAAAAAAAAAAAAAAAAAAATCCTCGCCCTGGCTGGCGTAGCTCAGTGGATTGAGCGCGGGCTGCAAACCAAAGCATCGCAGGTTCGATTCCCAGTCAGGGCACATGCCTAGGTTGCAGGCCACGGCCCCCAGCAACCGCACATTGATGTTTCTCTCTCTCTCCCTCTCCCCTCCCTCTCTAAAAATAAATTTAAAAAAAAATCCTCAATGCCTTAAATAACCACTTAAAATTATTTAAAGGCATCTGTACCCCTGGATTAATCCTGCCTCACCTCTCTAAATCCCTGACTTAATCACTGCTAAAAATTTTAGAGCTCTTTCCCAGTTTTCTTAAATGCAGACTGGTATATCTAGCATGCTATGTATTTTCAGACATTTTGTAACTGTGTGAGAGATCTGTTTGCCTTGACCTTTCCTTTTTCAAGGCCGATGTATGAAGGGAGGGGAGCATTGCAATGGAGAGAACATAGGCCCTTGAGTTTGACAGGCCTGGTTTTGAATTTTGAGGGCCCTTTTTATTGACTTCAATATGATCTTGGGCAAGTTACCTCACCCCACCTAAAGTCTCATTTTCCTTATCCGAGAACATTAAGACCTATCTCTCAGTGGGCTGGGAAAGGTTAAACGGGGTAACAGGAATTAACAAGTTCTGAAGGTTCCCTTCACCTACTTGATAGTTTTCTTTGGAACCCAGGGCAAGCTAAGGGTCTCTCCCCAGGAAAATGCGTAAGTGTGCACAAGCTGTCCCACTAACTCCCTCTGAAGGGCTACTCCAGCCCTCAGCAGCAAGGACTGAGTGATTTCTGCTCTTAGTACATGCTTGGCACTGGTTAAAGGCATTCTAGCTTATTGAAGCAGATGGTAGTTGAAATAATTAGGAAGTGAATGTGGGTGTTGGCTTCTTTGTTTTTTATTTACACCAGCTTTAGTAAAAGAACAACCATTGCTAATAATATTGAAGCTCTTTAAACAAAACAAGCCAAAGAAATATGGTTCTTTAGCTTCAACACTTACTTGAAAGAGCATAAGTGAAAGTTTTAAACTTTAAAGTTATTCATCCTCTTTATTCACAGAGTAGTAGGGAAAGAAACTCATTTAACGTTTATCTTTTAGGCTTAAATATTTTTTGAAATTCATTGATTAGAGAGAGAGAGAAACATTGATTTGTCATCCCACTTATTCATGCATTCATTGGTTGATTCTTTTATGTGCCCTGAACGGAGATTAAACCCTTAACCTTGGCGTGTGGATACAGTGCTCTAACCAGCTGTGCTATCCAGCCAGGGCTCTGTTAGATTTTTAATTCCTGTGCAGGCTAAGTTTCAAATGTATTGATCCAAAAACCTATTACAAGTAGTAGATGAATACAGAGTATTCATTTTCATTTGCAAAATTTTCTGAAATAGTTATTCTTTGCTTCTACAATTAATTGTTGGCAAACTGGTGGCTATCCATTTTGAAGGACCCTCTTCTTCAGTTAAGGAGACATCTTAGCTCCAAGTATTGAGACAGTGGAAGGAAAATGGAGGAATACATCCTTTGACAGGTGTGTAGCATCTGGGTTGGGGAGGTGACTGGGGATTAGGGTTCTCATAAACTCTGTTGGGGCCAAATGATGTGTTCTCTGGCACACTATTGTAGTGTTTCAAGCTGCGAAAGCTAAACACACTGCTCATGACTATAGATTGATTAGCAAAGTGAAAATGTTTTATGTTTTTGTTTTATCATATTGTTTAAGGAAAGGTTCAACTGGAAATTCATCTTGAAATTATTTATTATTGCTTTCACTTTTATTTGAGATTGGAATTTAAATAAACATATTCTCCTCCTCTTTTGCCTAATAATAGATACTATATTAGAGAACCCTGTTCATCTTGGTATTTAAAACAAAGAAACAAACAAACAAAAAACCAACAAACTGTTAGGAAGCTAATTCCTGGTCCCTAACTTGAAAGGTAAAAACAGGCCTGCTGTGGAGCCCAGTGGCCTTCCGCTCTGACCCCATTCACTCTGTTCCTCTCCATTAACATATTTCTTATACAACCCTCCCCCTACAAACACCCATTTCATGGCATACAATACATTACTACAGGGTTTTTTTTCTTTCTTTCTTTTTTTATTTTTTTTTAAAGATTTTATTTATTTATTTTTAGAGAGGGAAGGGAGGGAGAAAGAGAGAGAGACAGAAACATCAATGTGTGGTTGCTGGGGGACATGGCCTGCAACCTAGGCATGTGCCCTGACTGGGAATCGAACCTGCGATGCCTGGTTCGCAGCCCGAGCTCAATCCACTGAGCTACACCAGCCAGGGATTACTACAGGGTATTTTTCTTTTTCCCTTTTCAACCTGTACTTACAGTTTAGTGATTATACAACTACCTGTTCTTTTTGAACAGATGCTATAGTACTCCATTGTGTGGATGTATCACCATTTATCTAGTCATTATTAATTGACATTTAGGGTATTTCTGATTTTTGTTGCTATGCTTCATAAATATCCTTATGCATATCATTATCACAAATGTACTGGTTTATCTGTAGGAAAATGGGTAAGAAATGAATTTGCTGGTCAAAGCACATGTGGCATGATGATTTTTTTAACACTTTATTATGAAAATTTCCAAACGTATGGTAAAGTAGAATTTCATGCTGAACATCCACATTGCCACCACCTACATTCTACCTCTGACAGTTTACTATATTTCCCTTTTCATGTCTGTTCATCTCTCTGTCCCTTCACCCAATGAAGCTATTGTAAGTGTGTAAATGCTGAGTTGTAACAGATGCGTGCTGCTCTCTCTGTAACCAAACTGTTATCAAGATGTGGAGCATTCCAGCACCCCAGAATGTTCCCTTTCGCCCCTTCCGAGACAATCCCCGCCTTGAACTGGACTCCGTAGTGGTTAAACTAATTTATCCCCCAGCCAGAAATGCTTGAGAATACCTTACATCTTCTCTTACACAATGTGATCAGAGTTTTTGATGTGAAAAATATGTGATAGTTTTAAGTTGCATTTCTCTTATTAGTAAAGTTAAGCTTATGTTTACAAACCATTAGTATTTCCTTTCTGTGAATTCTTCATATTGTTTGCCCATTTTTTTGTTGGGTTGGAGGTCTTAGCATTCTTTATTCCATTTGAGAATTCATTTATGTTAAGTAAAAGATTACTTTTTCTGACTGCTTATAATTTTAGTAAAATTTGCATATGTTCTGTGATACTTCCAGTGTTCTGTTATTAGTTATTAAATCTCCTATGCCATTTTGAAATAGGTGAATATATTGTGCCTTTTCTTCAAAATTCAGAGAATGAAGAACAGTAATAACAGAAAATACTTGCAAATCATATGTCTGATCAGGGACTTGTGTATAGTGTATATAAAGAACTCATACAACTCAGTAATAAAATAACAACCCAAATAAAAAATAGGCAAAGGACCTGAATAGACATCTCTCCAAAGGAGGTATACAAATGGCCAATAAGCACATGAAAAGATCTCAACATCATTAGATGAGATACCTCCATACTTGGATGGTTATAATCAAAAGGACAGTGTCGATATGGATAAATTAGAACCCTCATCCACTGCTGGTGGGAATGTAAAATGGTGCACTCACTGGAAAAATAGTGTGGCGGTTCTTCAAAAGGTTAAAACAGATTGACTGTATGACGCAGCAGTTGCACTCCAAAAGTTGGTACAAATGCCCATCAACTGATGAATGGATAAATAAAATATGGTACATCCACACAGTGTATATTTCACACAGTGGAATATTATTTAGTAATAAAAAGAAATGAAGTACTGATACATATACAGCATTATAGCTTACAGGGTTTCATGGTTGAATCTTGAAATCATTATGCTGTCTAAAACAAACCAGACAAAAAAGGCCACATATTATATGATGCCATTTATATGAAAGGTCCAGAATAACCACATCTGTAGAGACAGAAAGTGCATTAGTTACCTATGGCTGGAAGTAATGGAAGGATTAGGGATTTATAGCTGAAGAGTACTGAGTTTCATTTTCAGGTATCAAAAGTTCTAAAATTGTGGTGATGGTGGCACAACTGTGAACACACTAAAAATGAGTGAATCGTACACTCTCAGTTGGCAACTTGTATGCTATATAAATTATATCTCAATAAAGCTGTTAAGAAAGATCACAAATAGAACTGAAAAACTGCAAATTAACAAATTTCATTCCTCACATAGCTTTCATATTAAAATTGATCCTAGGATGGGCCTCAGGTTTTCCTTGGTGGAAATTGTTTATGCTCCCTGTCTTCTAAATTGCTTATTCATTATATTTGGATTTGACTTGACACCGTACTTTCTGGTATTGTGTGGGGTTATCATTAAGCTTTAGAGAAATTTTATTACATGTTAGGGATAAAGAATCTTCATTTTAATTATCCTTTAATAGATTCTCATCAATATTTAAAGCCAACATTGTGGTTTCCTAGTCCTATTCTTAATACTGATGGTCTTCAGGGAATAGGTTTGAAAATTATTTTTTTTTAAATTGGGGAAGATGGTATTAATAGTATTCATTTTTGCATAAAAGGTCTCTGTTAACATTATGGGCCCAACTAGTACATGGCAGTTTAATAACTGATATAAATTAGAGGTAGAATTAGTAGTTAAATATAGAATGCAGCATTAAAATGACCACTTTGCATTTGGTTTGATAGTAATTCTTCTGTAGTATATTATTGGAGCGTATTAGTGGTTTTAAGAAATTTCTGCAGTAATGAAATTTAACAAAGGACAATTCCTAAAATTTCATCAATTTTTTTAATCCTCACCCAAGGATATGTTTATTGATTTTAGAGACACAGGAAAGGGGAGAGAGAGAAATGTCAGTGTGGGAAACATTGATCAGTTGCCTCCCATATGCCCCCTGACTGGGGATTGAACCCCTGACCTTTTGGTGTGTGGGATGATTCTCCAACCAGCTGAGCCACCCAGCAGGGGCTCATCATTAATTTTTTCTTTTTTTTTTTTAAATTAAAATTTTATTTATTTATTTTTAGAGAGGGAAGGGAGGGAGAAGGACAAAGAGAGAAACATCAGTGTGCGGTTGCTGGGGGGCCATGGCCTGCAACCCAGGCATGTGCCCTGACTGGGAATCGAACCTGCGATGCTTTGGTTCGCAGCCCGCGCTCAATCCACTGAGCTATGCCTGCCAGGGCTTTCATCATTAATTTTTAAATAAACTTAACATCTATGGATTACACGAGAAACAGTGCTGTATGGAATGCATTATATGTGAAAGTGAAATTTTAAACCTTTTTTGGAAGAATTAAGGTCTTCAATATTACTTTGTAAATTTAAAAAATCTGAATTAGGCTTATAATCTGAATGTGGCATCAAACTTAACTCAAAATAGCCCATTTTCCCTTAATGCATTACTTTTTTTTTTTTAAGAAGTGAAAGTATTGCAGGTACATTGTTTTTAAAGTATGAAAAGCAACACAACTCTAATCTCTCTCCCCAGAGGAAAATATTTGTTTTGGTTCTTCATAAATTTTGAATAATGTGTAAATCGCAACCTTTAAAATAAACTTTACTGAAGTAAAACATATATTCAGAACAGTATACAGAGCACAAATGTTTAGGCTTACTGAGTTTTCGCAAGGTGAGCATCTGTGTTGCCCCATCTAGATCAAGACAGAATATTACCTGACGTCGCAGAAGGTCTTGCCCTCACCAGTAACCACTATCCTGATTTCTAGCACCATCAATTAGCTTTGCCTGGTTTTGAACTTTATATATAAATCGTTTCCTAGAGTGTGTATACTGGCATCTTCCTTGCAACAGTCTGCCTATGAGACTCATCTCTGTTGCTGTATGTAGTAGTAGTCCATTCTCATTGCTGGATGGTATGAACATGTTAGAATGATCCTGTCTTCTGTTGATAGAAATTTGGATTGATTCCATTTTTGCGTAATTACAAATAGTGTTGCTGTAGACATTCTTGGCCTTTGGTTGCACATATGTGCACACTTGGGTGAAATCCTAGGACTACAATTAACCATATTGGAAGGTATCCATATTGCTAAAGAGTTTTTCAGAGGGACTGTACCAACGTGTTCTTTCAAAAGTACGGTACTTGATATATCAGCATTAGACTGTAAAAGATAAGCATTTAGTTTCCTTAACCTCTTTATCCCCTGCTTTGGCCCTTTAAGTTATTTTTAGTTCTTTGGTTGGATTTTTATTTTTGAAAGATGTTATTTATTTATTTTTAGACAGAGGGGAAGAAGGGAGAAAGTGGGAGAGAGAAACATCAATGTGTGGTTGCCTCTCGCATGCCCCCAACTGGGGGCCTGGCCTGAAACCCACGCATGTGCCCTGACTGGGAATCGAACCAGCAACCTTTGGTTTGCAGGCGGGTGATCAATCCACTGAGCCACACCAGCCAAGGCTGTATTTTTATTATTATAACTGGAAATAATCTCCGTTCTACTAATTTTGGAAAGTAGCTTTTGTCCAGTTGTAACAAGAAAAAGATATCAGACACCCCCGTTGTATTATTCAAAAAGGGAGACTCTCTTTCACACAGAAGATGTACAGAATTTAAATTTGTGTTACATCATGTGACCAAGCAGTGTTAACAAGGGGGTTAACAATGTGATACGAGAGAGTAAGGTAAAATAACTGATTTGAGAATAAAATACTAGAATAAAGCCACCTGTCCTGTGCCTACTATCTGTATTTGTTTGGGTTAGGATAGCTGTTTAAAACATTATTCTCAAGATTTTGGTGCTTAATGTGCAACAAATTAATTTTCTTCCTCCTCTCATAGTAGTTTTTGTGTGGACAATACGTGGCTTTTTGTGTCTGGCTTCTTTTACACAGTGTAATGATTTCACAGTTCATCTGTGAAACCTTATAGTTTAATAATATTAGCGTGGGTGTTCTTTGTAAGAAGGGTGACTTTCTTTACATGTACATGGGATTTAGGGGCCCAGGCTATTTTCATCCTGTACCTCTGCCATCTTGTAGGGTCTTGAAGACCTCTGCATTAAGCCAGAATGGGAAAGAGATCGTAGAGAAAGAACATTTGCTTCTAAGAATAAAAGTCGTTGCGGAAGGGACAGTCGTCACTTGGCTCACATTCCATTCATGGGAACTTCACATGGGAGTCCCACCGAGATGTAAGGGCTGGGAGTTACATTGTCCTTAGCTGAGTACTGGTCCAGCAGTGCCAGCCCCCCAGGATATTGGAGGAGCATGGGGTTTTTGCTGGACACCTAGTGAACCATCTCTTCTGTACCATCATCTCCTTCAGGATAAGACCAGAATAATTTTTTTGAGGTAAAACTGGAATACAATCTAAGCTTCAGGTGTGCAACATTTAATTCGACCTCTGTGTACTGTTAACCATCAAAGGGATCGCCACCAAAACTCTGGTTACCATCAAGACCAGAATAATTCATGATCATTAACTTAGGACAATTTCACGTTTGTTAACTAACGTGAAATTTTTTGCTGATTAAGTACTGGAGTTTTAATAGGGAAATAAGTGAAGATTTACAACTAAATGGCATTTCTTGCTTCCTTTGGTACCACTTAGATGTGTGGTTTGTTTTAACTTTTATTTTGCTTATCCTTTACAGTCAAGTCACCTCTCAGTGAAACAGAAACTACCTACCCTATTTTCATCAATTTTACAAACCACTAAGAAAGAAAAAAGCTGTCAACCTACAGTGTGCTATTGGTTTTAAACATTGATTACATTTGATTTAACCCCCATTTCCATCTTTTTTCTCCTCCCCTCTAGTTTGTGATTGGCACAATGGAAGAAGCTGGAATGTGCGGGCTAGGGGTGAAAGCGGATATGTTGCGTAACTCTCAGTCAAACGATATACTTCAGCATCAAGACTCAAATTATGGTGGCACAAGTAACAAACATTCACTGGAAGAGGATGAAGGCAGTGACTTTATAACAAAGAATAGAAGTTTGGTGAGCTCAGCATACTGCACACAAGAGTCAAGAGAGGCCATTCCTGGGCAAGAAGCTCGAACAGATCCCCCGGATGGTCAGCAAGATTCAGAGTGCACCAGGAGCAAAGAAAAGACCTTAGGTAATATGTCTGCGTAGTGGTTGGACATTTTCACACACAGCCCGTTTACTTACATTTCCTGTGGCACGGGTGATTCTGAACGTGGCCTGTAGTGGCCAGTATTGAGGTGGGTGTTCCTGCCCTTCATTGAGGTCCGTTTGCCTGTGTGCTGCAGTTCTGTGCAGGAGGCAAAGATAGCAGAGTAGGAAGTTTGCTCTAAATAATTAAGAATTGGCTTTTGTGAAAAAAATCGAGGCCTAATTGATAGAAGTAGTATTAGACTTGCCTTGTTTGCGTCTTTAATGTAGCCTGACCAACATTTACTGTGAAAACTGTATATTTATTTGATCACTTTAGTATTTAAAAACCAGTCAACAAAAATTTAGAGATGACATAATGTTATCTGTAGTTCAGAAAGTGGGGTAAGACTGGCTCTCAAAGGTACGTTTTCTTTCGCCTCCTGTATTTGAGACTTAGGACCAAGAATGTGATACATTGAATCTTGTTATGAAATCTGAACTGACCTTTCATTTTCACCTTACTGGTTGCCCCTAAGTTTTTTATACTTATTATGCCCAAGATTAACAGTGTTTAATTTATATAGTTTTCTATATGCTACATTAGAATTATCCTTATTAAATCCATTTTCTGCTAAATTGGAAAACTTAAAAATTAATAGAAATATAAAAATAATTTTAATTGAACAATTTTTAATTCCTTACAAATTTCTTCAAAGTTAGCAGGCCCAGTGATATGTGTAACAGCACATGGGGTCTTAAAAAGTTGCGCAGAATGTTACCATGTGACCCAGCAACTCTGCCTGGACATATGTGCCCCAGAAAATTAAAAATCTGTCCGTGCAAAATGGTACCTGACTGTTCCTGACAGCATTATTCATAATAGCCCAAAAGTTAAAGCAAATGTCACCCATCAGCTGATGAATGGATAAAAAAATGTAGTATACTCATACAGTAGAGTATTATTCAGCAATAAAAACAAATGTAGTTCTGGCCCCATGTGGATGGACCTCAAAAAATTATGCCAAGTGAAAGAAACCAGACACAGAGGCCATGTTGTGTATGTGATTCAGTTTTATATGAAGTGTCTAGAATTTGCATATCCACGGAGACAAAGTTAGAGTAGTGTTTGCCTGGAAGAAGGAGCAGTGGGGAGCAGTGGGGACTGCTGAAGGGTATGGGGTTTCTTTCTGAGGTGATAAAAAGTGTTCTGAAATTAGACAGTGCTGATGGTTGCCCAACTTTGTGAATATACTCAATTGTATACTTAAAAATGGTAAACTTTATGGTACATGAATTGTATGTCCAAAATACCCAGATGTAATGTGAGTTTAAAAATCATCATATAAATTGAACCTACCACCTAGCTTAGCAAATAAAACATTATCACTTATTTTGAAACACCACTTGTCCCCTTCTACTTTAACCATTTGCTTCTCCCTGCCAAAATCTTTAGACGTTAAGCCCTTTTCCCCAAGGGAAGAGCTGTGTTGACATCTTTTTATTTATGATGAACTTGGGTAACACATGGAATATGCTTCCTAAATTGTCAGAAGTTACTTACATTTCACATAGAAAAAGGCACGTGTCACAAGTATGTGTATCTTAGGCAGGCAGAGAGTACCAACTGAAATTCCCTTTGAACATCTATATTTGTACTTGCTTAGGAGGAAGCTTTTAAAAATATTCTGCCCTTTGTAACTTGCCCTTTGTCTTAACTTGGACATCAGTAGTTAAGCAGAAGGATTTTCAAGCCTTCAGCAACAGTTCTTACAAATAGCTAGCCTTGTTAGAAAGTGAAGAAATTTGGTGGGGGGCGGGGGGGAGCTGCTAATCCTGAATTTAAAAATAGCTTTCTTAATTTAGCTGGGAAATATCTTATTTCTAGTTATGGGCATAAATTATTTTATTCAGGTTGTCAGAACACAGGAAATGTTAAATAGAATTTGCAGGTTAGATTTGATCTCATTCTTCTTCCAGGACTTATTTGTTATCTTGTTAATCATCAGGAAAAGAAGTTTTATTACTGATGCAAGCCCTAAATACCCTTTCAACTCCAGAAGAGAAGCTGGCAGCTCTCTGTAAGAAATATGCTGATCTTGTGAGTATTACATCATGGGAGTGAGGTCCATATAAAATATAGCAAAATGGGTATGTGCTTGATCAGCTTTTTAAAATGTGACTTTGATGTAGCTTTAAATGTAAAATTATGTTTTATTGCAAAATTGAAGAGGAGAATCTGATTTCTTGGGGCTTTTTTTGTTGCTTGTATGATATCATTTTAAAACTTGATACCTATGAGAGAACATTAGAATGCTAATAAGATACGGTATAAATTTTGTAAAACTCATTCTTGGAGTATTTCTAAGTCAGCCTTTTTACCCCTGTGTTATGATACTTTTAGTCAGTTGGGATATAGTAGTTCCTGTATTTCATTTTTCCTAGGGGAATCTAACGTTAAAGGCTCTAGCCACTGTGACTGAAATGCGATGTGGATGAAGTAGTCTGCTAACACATACTGTGGCTCAGGAAATTTTGACTTAGCGTACGCTGTGTGCCAGGCATTCCTTTTTCCACCTTCCAAAGAAATTGATCTTATTTGTTCTGGGGCTGTTATTTCAAGAAGCATTAATTTTCTTTTTAAAATTAAGAAAGTCTCAGCATGGAAACACTGCTATTCTTTTTAAGCTGAAGTGTAGGAAAATTATTCAACCCTTTGAATGAAAGGTTTTGGAAGACTTAGAATTCTAATGTAAATGCTAAAATTAATGCCCTTTGTGAAATACTTAATGTGAATCATCATTGGCAATTTACATGCATTTTCATCTGTTGTTAAAGCAGTTTTATTTCATATCATAAACACTGCTGTTGGTCAATGACCAGTTCTAAAAGTGAATTCTACTTATTTATTACTGAAAGAATTAAATTTACTTTCCCTCAATTTGCAGAGGGGTCTGAGTATACCTCCACATAGCTGGCATTCAGCAGTCTGGAACCTTGTACAATTCAGAGCAGAAGGAAATCCTGTGCATCCATGAAAAATGGCCTAGAACAAATGCAGAGATGGCAGAAAACAGTGTGGTCAGGATTCCTTTCACTTCCGTTGGCTATGGAAGAAAGTCCCTTTGGTTCCATCCACATAAGGAGTCATGGGAGAAGTGGTGGGGAAAGAAGATAACAAAAAAGGGAAAAGAGAAAATGGAGAAAAGAGTAAAAGACCAAAAGAAAGCAGTGTAGGGTTGGCTACCTGACAACAGCAGTGAGCCATGAATGGGTTAGGAGAGGAAAGGGCAAATAGTTGCATAAGGCAATCCTTAGACTCACGTAGGTCATTGGGACATTTGTTAAAAGGTACGTTCTGATTCACTGGGTCTGGGTTGGGCCCTGAGAGTCTTTGTTCTAACAAGGCACAGGCTCCTAGGTGATGATAAGGGTACTAGCAGCCCTTGGATCACAGTTTAAGTAGCAAGGATCGAGTGTTTCTGTTTGTGTGTATGTGTGGGGAGGGGGGATCTCTGGTTATTTTTAAATACCAGTTATGGTCACTAAATCCATTTTAGGATGTGACACACTGAAGAATTGCCAAGTGAGTAACCTCTCTTAGATTTAGATTTGTGCTGAACATAAGAAGGATAAAACATTTACTGTTTTCAGAAAATGTTCTAAAGCTTGATTTTTTAAAAAGATTTTATTTATTTATTTTTAGAGAGGGGAAGGGAGAGGGAAAGAAACATCAACGCATGGTTGCCTCTTTCGTGCCCCCCACTAGGAACCTTGCCTGTAACCCAGATATGTGCCCTGACTGGGAATTGAACCAGCGACCCTTTGGTTTGCAGGCCAGTGCTCAGTCCACTGAGCCACAAGCAGCCAGGGCTTTCTATGTAGTTTTAGATTCAACTTATTAGTTCCATGGGAAAAAACACCACTTGGGGATTTCGAAGAGCATTTTATGGAATCTATAGATGCATTTGGGAGAGAATCACTGCCCTTCTGAAATTAAAGGAACTTGAAAAATGGCTATTCTTATGCGAAAAAAATGAAATTAGATCTTTATTTATCACATACAGTGATCAATTCTAGATGGATTAAGGATTTAAATGTCAAAAATTAAGCTTTAAAAATGTTAGATATCGTTTAGATTTATTTAGATATGTTAACAGATGATTATTTTTCCAAACTTGGGTTAAGGGGAAGATTTCTTACAACACAAAAAGCACTATCATGAAAGATTGCAAGAATTGACTATTGAAATTAAGACTTTCTAGCCCTGGCTGGTGTAGCTCAGTGGATTGAGCGCGGGCTGTGAACCAGGCATCGCAGGTTCGATTCCCAGTCAGGGCACATGCCTAGGTTGCAGGTCATGTCTCCCAGCAACCGCACATTGATGTTTCTCTCTCTCTCTCTCTCTCTCTCTCTCTCTCTCTCTCTCTCTCTCCCCCCCTCCCTTCCCTCTCTAAAAATAAATAAATAAAATCTTAAAAAAAAAAGAAATTAAGACTTTCTGTTTGTCAAAAAATACTTTAAAAGAAAGTGAGAAGACATTACACACTCAGGAGAACATATTTCAAAAAAATATATTCAACATAAGCTTTAGTGTCAAGGATATGTAAGGAACAGCTACAAATGAATGCAAAAAGAATAAACCAATGGAAAACTTGGGAAGAGACATGTGAGAGATATTTCACAGAAGTAGAAAAACACAGCTACACAGATATCTTAAAGGTACATAAACATACAAAGAGATATTTGTTCTGATTAGTGATCAGAGAAATGCCAATTAGGACCACAAGAAGATGCCATTTTACGGCCATTGTAGTGGCCTAGATTAAGAATTCTGATCATACTAAGTTTTGGAGAGGATGTGCATCTGCACGATCTCTTATAAATCGTTGATGGGAGAAGAAATTTGCCAGCCACTCTGGCAAACAGTCTGACATAGTAATGTGAAATAGAACATCAGAAATCACTGCCTAGCAACCTCACTTCTAGGTTTGCACCCAGGAGAAATTCCTGCATGTGTATACCGTGAAACACATGAGAATGTCCATGCCTTTGTGAGTAATGAACCCAGTAAACATCCCAAATACTCACTAATAAGTGAATGGATCAATAAAGTGTGCTGTGTGTCATATATTTTTTAAAAAGTGCAATATTATACAACCTGTTGGCGAAATCCAGCAAGGCTCGTTTTTGTGCTGCCTACAAGCTAAGAATAGGCTTTACATTTTTAAAGTTTTGCTTAAGAAACAAGGACAACACAGCAGATACCATCCGTGGCCTACAAAGCCTAAAATACTAACTTTCTGGCCTTGAACAGAAAAAGTTCGCTGTTCCCTGATCCCATAACTACATGCGAGCCATTGGGGTGACATGTAGCCATATGATCTGCAGCCGTGCTGTCCAAAACAGCTATTAACCACATGTGGCTATTTAAGCGTATATTAATTTAAATGAAAGAAAATAAAAAATTCTGTTCCCCAGTTGCAGTAGCCACAATAAAGTCAAAACAACTAAAACCAAAATGATTTCTTTTAGGACCACACACAGATGGTATAAAGAGGAGAGCAAAGTAGTAGTAAACCCAGGATTCGGGACTGTGGTTACTTTGAGGTGAGGAAGGCTTGGGGGACTTCCAGTCCTGCCTGGAGTTACAGATAGTTTGTGCAGAACCAGCAGCCCCTTGGAACTGTGCCGCAGCCCATGGTCCACAGAGAGATTGCTTTATGAAAGTATTACTTTTCCGGCAGGAGTTTTCATAAAGGCATTTTTAATAGCTGTAAGCACATTGCCTCTGGGGATGCTTGGTATATTTTGATAGGCCACCAGGGGTCGCTCTTGTTCTTGAAATCATGACTCAGCATCCTTTCCTTCAGTGAAAGGTCAGTAAAGCTGCCATCTTATCTATTAGTGTTGATTTAACCTTGAATAGACTCCTTTGCTCCAAACCTGAAACTGTAGTGATTCCCCATTCACTAGCCAAGAACCCTGAGCGCTGCTTAATAACTTATAGGAGGGCCATCACATTAAACTAGCCTGTGTGTGCTTTCAGAAAAGTGAAACTTGATGCGGTTGATTCCTGAAAAGGTTTCTGGAAACATCACGTTTTTGTTTTTTAGTAGGAAACTAAAGAGCTGAAGATAGTTTTTTCCCCTTGCTCTAAATTGTTTACTTTCCTATCACAACTGGAAAAGAGAAGGTTGGCAGAGTAGAGGGGCATGAAACAATTGAAACTAAAATATTACACTATAATATTTGATTATTGAAAATGTGTTCATAGCCCTTAATGTAATTCTTCCGTCCATAGCCCAAAGGTTTTCAGTGTACTTCCTAAATGTAAAGTGCTTGTTATTTTAGCTGGAGGAGAGCAGGAATGTTCAGAAGCAAATGAAAATTCTGCAGAAGAAGCAAGCTCAGATTGTGAAAGAGAAAGTTCATTTGCAGAGTGAGCACAGCAAGGCTATCTTGGCAAGAAGCAAACTAGAGTCTCTCTGCAGGGAACTTCAGCGTCACAATAAGACATTAAAGGTCAGTTGGTGCATTGTTCTGTGTTTCAGGGGGAACTGCCTCGGTTTTTTTTTTTTTTTTTTTCTATAACCACTGTGTACCTATTTAAAAGAAGTCCTTGTCTCTACTTGGAGACAGAGCTACCACCTTGCTTTCTATTTTGCTTGTACTGATGCTTTGGGGCCCTCATATTTGCTCGTGGGGATCTAGATGAGATGGGTGTTGAGAACAATTTCTCCTGCTGGGAGCCATGGCTTAGGAAGCTCAAAGCTACCAGTTTTCTGCTGAGCACTGACATCATTCATCACCATGTATGAGAAGCTGACATGTACTGAGCAGTGAGTGGGAACAGACTAAAGGCAGAATGAGCCTCGGAAGGGAAAACACGTGCTGAGCTCCTCCCAGGCTGTTAGCTGCCTTGCCAAGCTTCCCTTGCCCACCCCAGCCATCCAGTTCCTCAGTAGTTTTAGAAGATCACTTATACTTCGGTCGATCATAAAGGAAGGGGGAGCAGGCATTCAAAGATTGGTGGAACCCACAGCGAAAAAGGAAAAAGCAGAGACATGGGGCAGGCCTTTCTTCTTGTAGAGTTTCGGTTTGATTTTCACTGAGCAGGACCTCCTCATACTCCCCCAAGGCCTAGAATACAGGAGCACTCAGGAAATAGGTCTGCACCTCATGTGGAAGCCCATGTTTTTTTCCTTTGCTTTTGCACCTTTGGATTTAAATGCTATTTAAAATAGGTGGTATTTTTTTTCCCCATAGCAAACCAGTATTTTGATTGGACTTGTTTAGACATGTATAAGTCTTTTAATACGTGGATCCTAGCAAGAGTCGGAAATAGACTTTTTTGAGATACACATTCCATTTGTCCTCTTACCCCTAGGAAGTAGAAGATGTGACTCAGAAAGTCAGCTGCAAGAAGGGATCTATCTCTTGAGGCTGATTTAAGATGCTGCCTTTTGGAACCACAGATGGTGCTGCATTTGGGAACATAGGTGGAGGAGACTGGCTGCACGGACAGACTCGTTACTTGTCTTTCAGGATAGTGAATTTCAGATGGTCACATAGCACTTACAGCAGGGCATTATGTATCTCTCTGATCTATTTACTTAGGAAAGGCTGCTTGCTTTTAAATGAGAGCCTTTTGGTCTTAAATAAAGGGAAGGAATTAGAGTTCAGAAGCATCACTTCGGGGCAAGCAGTAAATGAATCCACCTAGGAGCAGCTTTTGGAAGTACCCTTTTCCATAAGCCTATACCATTAACAAATTATTTTCCATAACAAGGAAGAAAATATGCAGCAGGCCCGAGAGGAGGAAGAAAGACGTAAAGAAGCAACTGCACACTTCCAAATTACTTTAAATGAAATCCAGGCACAGCTCGAACAGCATGACATACACAATGCCAAACTCCGCCAGGAAAACATTGAACTGGGAGAGAAGCTGAAGAAGCTCATCGAACAGTATGCAGTGCGGGAGGAGGTAAAGGGGTTTTCTTCCTTTCAGCAACTTGTGGTTAGCACAGCCTCTGCACCATTCACTGCTAAAGACGTAAAACTGTTGCCACGGGGGTGTAGGACTCTTGTATGTGTGTAGCAGAAGGTAGGCCTTTGTTAGGAAAGGCTCAGCCCCTGAATGAAGGAAGGATGCTTTAGGGCCGTCACTCCGCAGCACAGGGGTCAGTAGATTTGGGTACGTGAGGCAGTTCCTTGGAGACAGGCATTTCCTTAGAGACATAATTTAGTACTATTGTCTTCTATGTGATACTGGAAGATTGTGATTTTAAGATTTTCTTTATTTTTAGAGAGAGGGGAAGGGAAGGGAGGAAGAAGGAGAGGAACATCGATATTGCCTCATGTACACACCCTAATTGGGGGTGGGGTGGGGCGGGGCGGGGCGGGGTGGGCCGGGTGGGGGCTGAACCTGTAACTTAGGCAGGTGCCCTGACCAGGAATTGAATCAGTGACCTTTTGCTTTACGGGACAACGCCCAACCTATGGGTCAAGGCTAGAAGATAGTGATTTTAGCATACAGATTCTCCCCTTATCTAGGCTAATAACGAATAAATATTTGGCCTCAGATGCCCCGTCTCTCAGACATTTGATAATCTGTACAGTCCACACCACTACTGCATTGTACGTGTGTTTCAGATTTTTGTTTAAATGGGAGTTTTGTACTATTTGGGAGGTAAAAAGAACTGATTTCTGAACCTTTGTACATACATGCATAGAATTTGAAAGTTTACCAGAGTGATCCGTCACTGCCAATCTCGGTTATTGGCTTCTGACCGAGACGTTTATTTTCAAAGGTAGTTGGGAAGTTCCGAGGTGGAACTAGATTAAAAGTAAGTAAGTGATGACCTATTAGGGGTCAAATGGACAGTGTTAGAGGGTTAGGGTTCTTAAATGCTGCATCCCCTGTCTTTTAAGTCAGTAAAATGTTTTGCTTTTATCTGTGTTGTATTCTTCACACAAATAAAATAGATTTAAATGGGTGATTAAAAGTTCCAAAAAAAAAAAAAAAAGACTGGCATCTTCTGTGGGTTATTTTATCTAGTTTCCAAGGCAAACCTTAAATTATATTAATTTAGAATTTTACATACAGCTCTTCAAAAAGTTAGTTTTAAAAATGCTTTTATTTTTATCACTCATTCACCTTTTGCTTTTTTTTTTTTTTATTATGGAGAATTGCAGACTTAAAAAAAGTAGAGAGAAAATACATTGGCTGGCTTTAGCTGATGAAACCATGATTTCAGCTGTATTTTCACCACCTTCCCCTGGGTTATTTTTAAGCATATCCAAGGTGTCATATTATTCCACTCATAGATATTTGAGGGTGAACCTCAAAAAGATAAAGATTCCTTTTTAAGCATACCCACAATACTATTTCTACACCTAAAAATTAACAATAATTATTTAATGTTCTCTCCCCTTTAAAAAAAATCCATTTGGATCAAGACCCAAATAAAGTCCATCATTTTCACGATTGCTATGTCTCAAGTCTCTAACATAAAGATTTACTTTTCTTTCTTTATTCTTAGAGTGTGTTTATTGAAGAAACTTTTTTTGTCCCAGAGAATAAGTTTTCCATTGGATTATAAAGCCCTCAATTTCTTACAGTTATTCTTTTAGTTTTGTTGTTTAAGTATAACAATCTGCCACATCATAGATGTAGAAAATTTTAAAATTATATGTTTAAATTACATTACTTTTATCTTATTTATTTTGAGCATTATCAAATGTTCTTTTTATGGTTAAGAAGAATTACCCTTTCTACATCTGAGAATGGATGTTCCAATGACTTTATTGTCATTAAAGAGTAACTCCTTAATTTTAATTGTTAGGTGGTTACTATTTCCTTTAGAAATAGTGATAGCCTTTTACCAAATAATTACTCTGTGCCTGACCCCATGCACCTTACATAGTGTAATCATTGGATTGGCTTTTACAGCTCTGCTGCGTGTGTGGCCAGCTCCCCCCCCCCCCCCTTCGTAGGTAGGGGACTGGGATTAGGGGGTTGGGATCTGCCTGGGGCCATTCCTGCCATCACAGCATGCTTCCTTCAACTGAAAAATGTGGGAAAATTTAATGGGAGAAAAAGTCTCCAGGAATTATGTGTATGATGTATGCGTTAAGAGTCTGTGCTCCTTATCCATCTTTGTCTTGATACAGTCTGAGCCTCACCATCATCGTAGGGCAAAAATAGGAAGTACAGGCATGTGGCTGCCAAAGTGCCTGATGGCCCACCTCTGAAAGGGAGGGGTATGAGGTGATAGGAGAGGGCCTCATTCCTGAGGTTCAGGACAGGAGGGCACTCTGTTATTAGCTCTGGTGGCATTAGTGGGGAAAGCAGGGTAAGAAGCAAGGCATTGTAACTCATGTTATGTTTCCTTGTCATTGTGCTCCATTTTCATTAAGTAATGGCAGGATTTGACTTTCCCTGCAGCATATTGATAAAGTGTTCAAACATAAGGAGCTGCAACAGCAGCTTGTGGATGCAAAGCTTCAGCAGACGACACAGCTGATAAAGGAAGCTGATGAAAAACACCAGAGAGAGAGAGAATTTGTAAGTTCTATTTCTTACAAAAGGAATTAGTGCCTAATTGTACCCAAAGCCACTTAAAACACATAAGCTTATTCTACATGTATTTGTAGCGCCTGCGTCATGCTACTTTGTTTTTAGATTGAGAAGGGCATATGTGTGTTAAGAAAGTATTTGTCTTTTTATTTCTATTAACTTTTTGTATCGAAGATACACTAGAGAGGTTAGACCACGTTACTGGAAAGACCTGCACATGTTTGACTTTCCTTAGAATAATTTATTTCACTTAAAGGTAGTGGTCACCAAGTTCAAGAATGATACCACTATTTAGTATATTAAATTCAGCAATTTAATATGAAGCTTACCGAGCATGGGTCTTCTATAATAATGTTACATTCTCTTTGCAAATGAGTACCTTGAAACTAGGGGAGCTATTTGTTTACTTACTTGTATAGTTTTCTGATAAAAATTTTAACAAAATGCTCTAATGCCACTTAGCATTATTCTCAGACTGTATGCTAGATTGTATTGCCTGTCTGTAATTGTGAATACAGTGGAATCTCATTGAGTGGGTATGTATATTTAACACATGGACATTCAACTACATGTGCCAAAATAAATAATGAAAACGAAAAGTGGTTTTGATAATGAGGACTGTTCCATCCAGCTTTCCCTCAAGTAGCGTAGGCCTCAGGGCAGGCCTGGTGTGAAGACTCGTTCTTGAGCAGCCCATGTGATATGCCTGCTGAGCTTGCATCTAGGGTTCAGACAGACATGTGTGCACACGGTCCTGCTATGTGAACTGCTGGTGCTTTCCTGTGTGTAACTGAAGACCTAGGTGTCATTTCCAGAGTCAGAGTATAAATTTCATGTGTGCACACACATGCACATTACGTGTTTACACTTTCTGGTTGGTTTAAGGATTTTTCAAGGCTTATTTGCACTGTGTGACATTTTACTTCAGGGACTGAATTTCAAAGCTGCCTATTTGCAACTTCACTATATAATTTTCTTGAAAGCCCAAGTACATAAATTAAAGCTCCCGTCTCCCTCTTTCCTGCTTTTTTAAAAAGTGATCAGAAACCAGGTCTCTATCCTCCTACGAAGGCGTGTCTGTGGTTCTCTGTCTTCAGACACGTAAGAATTGGAGGCAAAGAAATGTGGACTTGGAGAAGTCTGGGGCCAGCTTGCTCCCCGCAGGCTCAAGATCAACCATCCCACATAGAGGGGGGAAAAAAAAAGAAGCCAGGTCTCTGATTTCATTGCTTTGCTTCCTACCGTTTCACCCTGCCTCATCTTGCTTCTGTGGAGTAGAGGGGTTTTCTCAAGCACCCAGATAATGTCAAAATTCCTAGCTATGTTTTCTCCTAATAATATACTTCTAATTATTTTTACCTAAAACACAACAATTTAGCCCTGAGTTTTGTAAACGTGTTATTAGGCCTCCACGGTACTTTTTCTAAGCACTGAGATTATTCCTGCATTCCTAAGTGTTCACAAATGGGACAGATCAAAGATATAGGTAACTGGCGTTTGATGTAACAACATTTCACCTATAGACTTGGGGTTCTTGATAAAATAATGAGTTGAAGAATTAGGCCTAACTATTGGGTCATTTGACATTATAGTCATATTTATAATTACTATTAGTATTTTGCCAGAATGTTTCTGTTTTCTAGTTGTTAAAAGAAGCAACAGAATCGAGGCACAAATATGAACAAATGAAACAGCAAGAAGTACAACTAAAACAGCAGGTAACTTGATAGCAGGGGATAGTAGAATTTGTAAGAAAAATCTGTGGTTCATTTGATATGCACCTTGAATTTCCTAAGATGCTTTTGTCTGTTCCTGCCCAGAAATGAGAGTAAATCACGTGTCCCTCTTGGAGTTTCCCCTTCATGTAGGGTGACCAATTCATCTCCATTTCCCCAGGACTTTCCTGCTTTTAGCACTCAAAGTGCTGTGTCCCAGAAAACACTTAGGTCTCCGGCAGACTGGGACAATTGGTGACACCATCTACAGTGTCCCCTTTCCAATATTCCAGGTATTTCCTCCCTTTCTCAGTCTGTTCCCATGTGTGTCCGTCAGCTAATTTCTAACTGCAGTAAAACTGATAAATCTTCAGATTTTATTTCTTTTGTATTAAGTAGAACCACATGAAGTTGCTGATACTTGACTTCTTCATGTACAAAATGGCAATTTCATAGGTTAACCTAAAATCTTTGGAAATTTGTACTCTGAGAACATAATCTATTTTAAAAACTTCCTGTTGGAACCATACAGCCCCACCCTCAGGTAGAGCTGAGGGGTGGTGTTTTTAATGGGGGCCCTCCCCGCTTTTCTCTCCTGTTTTTGTAGTCCACGATAAGGTACTTTTGACTATAATATCCGTGCTGTACATTACGTCCCTGGAACTTGCTCATAATAAAGTTCGTGCCCTTTGACATCTCCCTGATTTTCCCGCCCCTCACCTCCAGCATTTCACCCTGTTTCTATGAGCTTGACATTTTACATTTCATATACGTGTGAGATTATATAGTATTGTCTTGCTCTGACTTATATCACTTAGCATATGCCCGAAAGGCTCATCCACACTGTCACAAATGGGAGATTTCCTGCTATTGCTAATATTCCATTGTATATACACCACATTTCTTTTTTTTTGTTATTGTTCAAGTACAGTTGTCTCCATTTTCCTGCCACCACTCCCCCCGTCCCACCCATCCCCACCTCCCACCTTTGATCCTACTTCCCTTTGGTTTTGTCCATGTATTCTTTATACATGTTGCTTGACAACCCTTCCCTCTTTTCCCCCATTATCCCTTCCCCTCTCCCCTCTGGTTACTGTCAGTTTGTTCTTTACGTCAATGTCTCTGGTTGTATTTTGCTTGCTTGTTTGTTTTGTTGATTAGGTTTCACTTACAGGCAAGATCATACGGTATTTGTCTTTCACTGCCTGGCTTACTTCACTTAGCATAATGCTCCTCAGTTCCATCCATGCTGTCACAAAGGGTGGGATCTCCCTCTTTCTCTCCGTTGCATAGAATTCCATTGTGTAAATGTAGCATAGTTTTTTCATCTACTCATTTACTGTTGGGCACTTAGGTTACTTCCAGCACTTGGCTATTGTAAATTGTGCTGCTCTGAATGTTGGGGTGCATGGGTTCTTTTGGATTGGTGTTTCAGGGTTCTTAGGGTATAATTCCAGCAGTGGAATTGCTGGGTCAAAAGGCAGTTCCATCTTTAGTTTTCTGAGGAAATTCCATACTGTTTCCCACAGTGGCTGCACCAGTCTGCATTCCCACCAGCAGTGCACTAGGCTTCCCTTTTCTCCGCATCCTCGCCAGCACTTGTTGTTTGTTGATTTATGATGGCCAATCTTACCGCTGTAAAATGGTATCTCATTGTGGTTTTACTTTGCATCTCTCTGATGGCTAGTGATACTGAACATCCTTTCATATGTCTCTGGACCCTTGGTATGTCCTCCTTGGTGAAGTGTCTGTTCAGGTCCTTTGCCCATTTTTTAATTGGGTTGTGTGTCTTCCTGGTGTGGAGCAGTGTGAGTTCTTTAAGTATTTTGGAGATCAAACCCTTGTCCGAGGTGTCATTAACAAATATATTTCCCCATACAGTTGGTTCCCCTTTCATTTTAGAAATTCTCTTCTTATGTACATTTCTTACTGCTTTAGAATCTTGGAGTATATTCTTGATCTTTATTTTTGCAGTTTTCAAGCATGCAGCTATCAGCAGTCTCCACTTGGGGGAAGCACTTACCTTTTTTGGTAGGCACAGAGGAGATTAAACCAGGCTGCGCAGCTTTTCCTTATAGTTCCACTTGTGGGTTTTTGATTTTGGTGTCATATCCAAAAAATCATTAGCAAGACCACTTTCAGGGAGCTTTTTACCTGTTTTCTTCTTGGAGTTTTATAGCTGCAGGTCTTATATTTATGTCCTTAATTAATTTCAAGTTAATTTTTGTGAGTGGTGTAAGACAGGGGTCCGATTCATTTTTTCACATGTGTATATTCATTCCCCCAGCACCATTTATTGAATAAATGGCCCTTCCCCATTGAGTATTTGTGGTCCCCTTGTCACATGTTAGTTGACCTTATTTGTGTAGGTTTATTTTTTAGCTCGCAGTTCTGTCCCACTGATCAGTGTCTGTGTTTTTATGCCAGTACCATACTGTTCTGCATAGGTCAGCTTTGTGGTGTAATTTGAAATCACGGAGCATAGAGCCCCCAGCTTTGTTCTTTCTCCAGATTTCTTTGTCTGTTCAGGTTCTCCTGTGGTTCCATACAGATTTTAGGCTTTCTCAGTTTCTGTGAAAAATGCGATTGGAATTCTGATAGGGATTGCATTGACTATATAGATGGTGTTAGGTAGCATGGACATTTTAACAACATTAACTCTTCTGATACATGAACGTGTCTTACCACTTATTTTTTTCTTCCTCGATTTCTCTCATCAGTGTCTTACAGTTTTTTTGTGTAGAGAACCTTTGTTTCTTTGGTCAAATTTATTCTAAGTATTTTATCATTTTGGAAGCTGTTATAAATAGGATTGTGTTGTTTATTTATTTTTCAGATATTTTGTTGTTAGTATATAGAAACACAACTGATTTCTTATGTTGATTTTGTGTTTTTGTCTCTTGAAACTTTACTGAATTTGTTTTAACAGTGTTTTGGGTGGAGTCTTCACATTTCTGTACCTGAGATCATTTGATCAGCACAGATGATTTGGATGCCTTTTATTCTTTTTCTTATCTCATTGCTCTAAATAGGAATTCTAGTCATGTGTGGAATACAAGTCATGAGAGTGGGTATTCTCGTCTTGCTCTTGATCTTAAAAGGAAAGCTTTCAGCCTTTTACTGTTAAGTATGATGTTAGCTCTGGGTCTTTCATATATGGCCTTTATTCTGTTGAAGAATATTCCTTGTATACTCAATTTGTTGAGAGTTTTTATCATGAATGGATGTTAAATTTTGTCAAATGCTGTTTCTGTATCTATTGAGGTGATCATATGATTTTTGTCTTTTGTTCTCATGGTAATCACATTTATTGATTTGTATATGTTGAACCATTTTTGCATCTCAGGGATAAATCCCCTTTGATCATGAGATCTATGATCATTTTGGTGTGTGATCCTTTTGATGTGTTACTGAATTCTGTTTGCTAGTGTTTTGTTGAGAATTTTTGCATCTGTGTTCATTAGGGATGTTGGTCTGTAATTTTGTTGTAGTGTACTTATCTGGCTTTAGTATCAGGGTGATGTTGACCTTGTAAAATGAGTTTGAGAGTCTTCCCTCTTATTAATTGTTTGGAAGACTTTGAGAGGAAACGGCATTGTCATTTCAATATTTGGGAGAATTCACCTGGGCAGCTATCTGGGCCTGGGCTTTTGTTTGTTGTATCCGTACTTCTCGGTCCAGGCTGTCTAAACACAGCGTCTCTGTGGTCGCCTCTGTGGAGTAAGTTACCGGATGCTGCCTCCCCTCAGAGAAAAGGGGCAGGAGAGTTTCCGTGCCTTTATGAACAGGGGAAATTAGACGTGTGTACCTGTAAGTCACCCTGTTTTCAGTTAAGAAGATAACATTCTGTTGAAAAAATTATTACTCATTTAAAAAAATTATTATATAATTAGTTTTTTTTAATGTAAAGACTCTAATTTAGTTCTAAAATGTACTGATACATTGAGATTGGCCTGGATTTTGAGCACCTCTTTGGAGTGGTATGTGTCTTTGAGTACTTTTTATAATGTGGTGATACTCATTTCCTAAAAAGCTAGTGTAACTCAGTGAACATTTAAGAAGTCTTTTGACCTTTCCACCATAAGTTACAGTCGTGCTGGAATGCTTCTTAGAAATTTGAACCTTATTAACCCTATAAATTACTCATCCATGGAAATGGAGAAGACAGTCAATATGGAAAAGGTATAAAAAGTTCACACATGGCTTCAGAAGATGGAAGATGGACTTTCCCATGGGTGGCACTGCTCACTCTCCAGGGCAGGGCACCAGAGGGTCCATCTCCCACACTCCCAGGCAGCTCTGATTGTCATACTGTTAATCAGTGTAACTTTTGTTGTCTGATCTGCATCACCCTGGGTCATGTTATTTGATCATTAGTTGGTTTCCTTTGCTGTCACCTCTTCCTTTGCCCGCTTCCTAAATGTGGCTGTCATTCCCAGGAGTTGGTCACATTCTGCGCTCTTACCATGTCAGTTTCCAGCCTTTGTTGACAGTCTCGTTATCTTGGTGTGTCTGAAGCCACTGTTTGTGACTCAGCCACATGAGCCCAGGAGTCATGACAGTCGCCACTGACTGACTACCCAGTGTGGGTCAGCACTGACCTTGCAGATGGGGCTGTCTACCTAGATGTGCCATCTTCAATAAAAATGGGCCATGCAAAAACTGTCTTAACTTGCAACCTCCATCTGACCCTCAAGGGCCAGAACTCCCTCGCTGTGCCTGAGCGCTGCTGTTGGTCCCCCCCTTCAGACCAGCTGCCTCAGGGGTATAGTCAGTGTGTGCCCCTTGACAGGCTGCTCACAAATCCCCTGCGTTCTTCTTAGCTTGCCCCTAAATTTCCATTCCTCCTCACCCTCACTTTTCTGTGGACCTGCTTTGGCTATCTTCTCCTGTCTTTGTCTAGCTTCTTACTGGTAACATTGCTTTCACTCAGCTTCTCCCTCCCACGTATGGCAGAGCTTGCTTCTCAGTGCTCCGCATATGGCCCATCCCACCTGATAACTGGTGGGCTGGTTCTGTCATATCACATCCTACCTCCTACCCATCCCGTTCACGTGGTTGTTTAATATTCCTCATGCAGCCCTGTTGAAAGTGGAAAGGCATCACTTAACGCTATTTCTTGGCCTGTGGTGATCTTTTATTCTCTTGATTTTCTTATTGTGTTGTGTGGTCTTGAGCAAAACAGTATTCCTCTGGGCTTTTTTCCTTATCCTGAAAATAATGTAATTGCATTAGATGGGCTCTCAAGAGTTTCCTTCTGGTCTAAAGTAATTCAGCTTACTCTTGAGGACTAGGTCAGGCCTCGCCCACATGAAACTTTCCCTAACTATTCTGTTCTGACCCCTACTGTGTACCTCCTTCTCTGAATTGCCAGCGGGGAGAAAAAGGTGACTGCATGTTTGATATTCCGCTTGGCTTGTTGGTTAGCATTATTTTACCAAATAGAATAAAAAATTCCTTGAGGGTAGGAGTTAAAAGAAAAACCAGTGTTTCTGCCTTTTAGCTTTTTTCTCTTAACTGTACTTCCACTGAATTCTTTCTCCCTCAACCAGACCAGTTCTTTGGCCCCTGTGTTATTTTCCCTGCCTACGTCAAGGAAAAGGTACTTTTGATATCAAGCTAAGGGCTATGCAGGTGGTATCGTAAAAGAATGATCTTTTTCCAAGGACAGTTTTTCAAATAATGTGGATGGGAGGGGATGGGAGTACTTCATAAAAGATTAGTTTCATGAAATTTATAGCTATACAACATCTTTCAGTTTTTATTATAATTGATGGGATGAAGCTAGTATTTTTACATTTTAAACATTACATCTAAAAATATGGTTAAGTCAGCAGATTTCTGAAGTTTCAGTGAGTTATTAGAACTTAAGCCATCTATGCCTGGTGTCCAGCGATGGGGTGTGCATCTGTTCTCATTCCTGTTTAAAATGGTTTATTCACATCTAATTTTGGCGTTTGTTCTTATTTTTGTCACTTATATAACAAGTAACATTTAACCATAATGTGTTCTTTTTGAAAGTCTTTGGGATTATATACATTGTTCACCTGGAACTCACAATATTTCATACTTTTTCCTGTAGCTCTCTCTTTATATGGATAAGTTTGAGGAATTCCAGACTACGATGGCAAAAAGCAATGAACTGTTTACAACCTTCCGGCAGGAAATGGAAAAGGTAATTGCATATTTTTAGAGTATTATTTAAAAGGGAATTCGTATAAGAAGCTATTTTAAGCATGGTCACTACTTGGATGAGCTTACGTTGTGACGGTGTCGTCTTAATTTCATCCTTTGTGGTCCTCCAGTGGCATTGTGTTCAGTCACTTTGCCCATAGTGTACCCAAGGCTGCTGATCTCTGTGCTCTTAAAGTTGTCTTTATTGAAGTGAAGTCCTTTATTAAAATAGTTTTTTGTTAGAAATAAAGGCGTTTCTTTTTTGTGTGTCATTTTGTTCACTTAAGGTGATTTCCACCCCACCTCCCCTTCACATGGCTCCATGTCATTGGAGAATAAATTTTTAAAGATATCCAAGCCCAGAGCAGTAATTTCATATTTTGGTGTGTTAATATGTATATACTGGTGTTTCTGCCATTTCTTTTTCTGTTAACTATACTCCCACGGAATTCTTTTTTCCTTAGCCAAACCGATTCTTTGGCTTCTGTTTCATTTTCTTGCGTATGTCAAGGAAAGATTTCCTTGATATCAAGCTAAGAACCAAAATGTATCCATCTGTCCATCCATCCAGCCCTGCGTCTGTTCATTCTTAGTTTACCTGGCATATTCCCTGTAAAATGGGGGCTTTTCAAAACAATGGTGGTGAGGGGGAGCAGGATAACAGGGCCTGGCACCTTGTAAGCATTTAGTAGGTGTTAGTCATGACTTACTAGATCTTGCTTGGTGTTTGGGAGTGTGTACGCTCGGTTCATGTCCCTGTTGCATCATAAAACATGTGACCGTGGACGACTTATTTAACCTTTCTGTCCCTTCCTCATTAAAAATAACCAAAATAACTCCCCTTCAAAAAGAAAAGTAGTTTAGGCAGTGCTTAGCCATGTTTCGTGCTCAAATTACCACCTTCAGATATTTTTAGACCCAGTAATCTGGAGAATTCAGTGAGCATCAGATTAGTTCCACCCGCCAGTCATTTCAGCTGGGCTCCAGTCGGGGGGAGTCTCGGCAGTGCCCTGGCCCGGCTCCACTGCATGTGTGCTGCTGAGGCGGAAGAGTTAAAGATGGGGATCCTTCTGGAAAATGCTCTGGATGGGAAGACATTCCTTTCCACTAGTGGCTAGACATCTCTGTCAGATAACATTCAACCCAGATCTTCCACACCCTCTGTCCCACTCAGCCTTGTGGTAGTTTCAGGGGATCAGAGCTGGGGCACAGTCAACGTTGCATAAGGGACTCTTAAAAACAGGGCTCGTTGTCAGGCATAGATACATCTCATGGTGAATTTCTGAAAATTGGATCCTATAACAGGTTTAAGAACATTGCGTTTATTTTTGGACTTAATTTATTTTATTGTTAGCAAAATCTGAAGTCATGAGGATGACCAAAGCTAAGGATTAACTACTTTTATCTTTTTCTTGGTTACTGAAGTCTTTCTAAATTAAGCTGCCTATAGTTCTGAAACTGATGTGGTCTCAGAGATTGTGGTAGAGCATCAATTTTTAATCTTTTTCTTGAGTGGGGAGCTGTCCCTTCCAAGATCAGATGAATTACTTTAATTCAGACATAAAACTCACGAACACGGCCATTTTTTGTGCAACTCGGAGAGGCGGCCCTCTTCTCTTGCTCCCCCCAGCTAGCAGGAAAGATACGCTCCATCCTGACGGAGTTCAGGGCAGGCTCTGACGGTTTCTCCCATTGCCGCTGTCTCAGAAATCGAGGTCAGTTTTTCTCATAACACGAAACCCTTGCTTTGGTCCCTAGGAGCTTTTGAGGTAAGCTCTGCTATCAGCAGACAGGCACAGCTGTCAGCTGGGTCAGGCAGGTGCAATGATGGGGGTGGGGAGGGGCGTTCACATGTTTTTATGGTGGGACAGGGTGTAGACATAAGAAATGGAACTTTTGAGTTTAAATTTGCAATTGTGTTGATTCATAGATGACAAAGAAAATTAAAAAACTGGAAAAAGAAACAATAATATGGCGTACCAAATGGGAAAACAATAACAAAGCGCTTCTACAAATGGCTGAAGAGGTAAGGCGGTTTCCTGTGACTAGGGTATGTTCTTAGTCATGGGGGCTCCTGAAGTTCAGGTACCTAGCAGGTCAGGGGCATGGGTTGTCACAGTAGTGCTGTAGCTGACTCCAGCCAGAGCCAGGGGCCCGGGGGGCGTTGCTGAACAGAAACCTGTGCTGGCTTTCCTAGCAGTAAGCTGTTGTGGGTGGAGGGCAGGGCCCCAGTGAATTAGTTCAGGCTTGTGATGCACATAGCTATAAAGCGTCTAGATTTTGCTTTTGTCTAGTGGTGGTTTCTCAAACTTGAGCTATTACCAAATTCCACTTCATTCAGACAGACCTGTACTGCTAGGTCGACTCCAAGTTTGATTCACTAGGTCCTGGGATGGGGTCAGAGAACCTGCCTTTCTTGTTGGTGCCGATGCTGTGGGTCCAGGGCCCCCACCTTGAGAAGCACTGGTCAGCTTTCCCAGTGAGAGCACAGACAAACAACTCAGGAGCCTCTACTTCCTGCTTTAACTTAGGCTTTTCAAAAAGGCAGTGTTCGTTTTATTTTTTTAAGACTTTACTTTTAGAGAGGGGAAGAAAGAGAGAAAAAGAGGGAGAGAAACATCAATGTGTGGTTGCCTCTTGCACCCGGAACCAGGGACCTGGCCTGCAACCCAGGCATGTGCCTTGACTGGGGATTGAATGAGTGACCCTTTGGTTCATAGGCTGGCACTCAATCTACTGAGCCACACCAGTCAGGGCAAAAAAAAAAAAAAAAAAAAAAAAAGGCAGTCTTCTAAAGCTGAAGTGTATTGTTTACAACATTAGATTTCACGTGTTTGATCTTCTCATCTGAAAATTGGTAGAAGAGAAACCTAGGCAAAAATCAGTCCATTTCTGTTTTCCATTAGGCCCTTAATGTTTGTCTACTAGAGTATGTGATGAATATCTTGAATATCCTTTTATTTCATAAACACAAAATGTTTTAAAAGGTGTAATTTGTTTTTAAGAAATATGACAATGGGAATTTAATTTTGTCGCCCTGGAATTATTTTGTGTTACAAAATATACAAAATAGCGTGTGGTATTTCTGGATGTGCCTGCAGTGAAGGCAGCTAGAATGCCAGGTGTATTTGAAGAAGCCGAACACGTTCGAGTTGATTTGAACAAGTAGTTTCCGGTGTAACTCAGATACTTATTCTGTACTATCCAGTAACCCAGTTTATCTTCAGTGAGGTTATATACGTCCACTTTTTTTTCTCCTACAGAAAACTGTCCGTGATAAAGAATACAAAGCCTTTCAAATAAAACTGGAACGACTAGAGAAGCTGTGCAGGGCTCTTCAGACGGAAAGGAATGAGCTCAACGAGAAGGTGGAAGTCCTGAAGGAGCAAGTCTCAGGGAAAGTGGCAGATCCAGATACAGCGCCACATGTGACACAGCCCTGTGTGGCCCTGGCTTCTTCCAAGGAGCTGAACACTGCCCGGCACAGCGCTGCTGGGGTCCCTGCGGAGGCGGCGCCCAAGGCCGCCAAGGAGAGGCTGGTAGTGCACAAGGCCGCGTCTCCAGGCGCCAGGCCGTCCATCGAGTCAGTGGACTGATACGAAGTATGATCACTGTACTGAGAGCTCTATTTTGTGTATAACTTTCTCTGTTAGTAGTAACTATTGGTTTTGTGGTGACAATTTTCTTACTTTTTCTACCATATCTGTATTTTCTTAGAACTACTGGACTTATGTGGTACAGGAGGCTGCTTAGCAGTTTTGAATAGTTTTCCTCAGCTGTATGGCACATCTGCCTCGTTTCCCTTCATTGGAATGCATGTGGTCACTGCCTTGTCCTTTCTTCCCCGCTTCATGCATAGAGTCATCCTGATTAGAATTTCACTTAAGACAGGGCCAACCATTACAGCAGAACTTTGTTCTGATAATGGTTCCTTGATGTGAAAGCAATATTCATTTAAACATCTTGCCCCCCCATCAATATTAATCAAAAAAAGAAAACATCAAGATGATTAGTTTTGTCTAATAGCCCATTTAAATGCCAAGTTAAAAAATAAATAAAAACCTCTAGGGTTGGGGCAGAAACAAACGTAGCATATTTGACTCAAAATAGTTTTTTGATAATATTTATATCACTTGACAAATTGAGATGGTCATAAACCTGAAATTTCTCAAAGTTTTGACAATATGTACATAAAGATATCTTGTAAACAAAGTAGTCTATACAGGCAAAGCATTGGACAAACAGGCTTAATGTTTATGTAACTAACAACAGTCATACTGCTTTGGTTTCAGGTTAGTTAGAGCCAGTGGTAAATTTGGACCACCCGGATGCTCACTGTGGGGTAGGTGGTCTGTTTGTTTTCCATTTGGGATTTGGGCACACATCCTCCAGTTCCCACAGAAAGCAGCCACTGATAGCCCTTTAAGACGACAAGGGTAAATTCACATGTGGCTTTCACCAAGCAGAAGTCTCTTCTGGCTACTTGAAATTGGTGGTCAACTTTTAGGACAGCCCCATCAGGGAAGTTCTCCATTCCAACTGAAACCAATTTCATTTCCAAAACAGAAAGATTAGAACTGACATTTTGAACTTTGGGAAAACTTAGCACAGTTAAGTAGTCAAGATGTATTACGCATGCTTTCCATCTGTTTCTCAACCTTTTCTGTTTTTTATTTTTAAAGAAAAAGTACCAGTATTATCAATGTCTCTACACTTGGAATGGGGGGCACTTTCAAAATTAAGCACATCACCTTTGGGTTAATTTTCCTTTGTTCTTTACACTGTCGTATGGAGCTGAGTTATGCAAATGATTAATCAAACTGCAATGACTAGTTTTGATTTTTGCCCCCAGTGTAATTTGCGTTGGAATATTTATGAAACAGAAAGACCCCACAATTGATGTTATTAGCACAGTCCACTGAGCAAAACTATCAGTTGACACTTCCTAAATCACTTACTGGACTGAATAAAGTCTGTTCTGTCCAGTTAAAAGGGTTTTCTCTTTATTAAAGTTTTATTTGTAAAATCCTATCCCATTCATGGCTTAAACTGGGCTGAAATAATAGAAAATTGTCCAGTAGACAGGAAACAGCTCCTGGAGTGGAGGATTATATCTAAGCTTCCACCATCAGTCATGTTAATCAACGGACCAGACAGTGGAGGAAAATCCACAAAGGTCATCTAATCACTGGCAAAATGAACTGGAAGCAGAAACAAACATACCCTCCCCAACAAAAGCTTCTTATAAATTACCCCACTTTGGCTTCTAAATGAAATACTGGACTCATTTCCCAGAGAGAAAATGAAGGTTTATGTATCAAAAACACCTATTTTAAAATTAGTACTAATGGTCACATTTCACAAGAATTCTGCTGAATATACAGCTCTTAACGTTTTAAGCCATTTGTGTAGCCCACCACGTCTCACTGTGGTCCTTGTCTGTGTGGAAGATTGTAAATTTTGGACCTGTTGCCTAATTTCAAGGGCTTTATAAAGCAATGTGATTACAGTACTTGGCCTGCTGCTTTTGGCTTTCTACGTATTTCTAGCTACATGCTACCATGGTGTTTAAAGGATATGGATTCTGTCTGGGATGCATTTGGTGTCCTTTTAGAGTCTATCCTCCCATTATCCTGTGAATAAAAATAAATGGCACCCTGAGAAGGACACCCTCCTAAAGCAATCACCTCACCGGCCCTGTGTTGTGGCTTTGTAGCACGCTGTTGTACCTACCATATTCTAGAACACTGTAGTGCTACTAGGCTGGTCCAAAAAAGGTTTAAATGTCAAATTCACTTCAATTGCATTTGTTGCACCATCATGGAATCTTGATACGTATTATTTATAGTGGCAGTAGAGAAAACCTGGTTCTTGGATAACGGACCATTTAATCCTCAGACTTGTAAGGAGTACATTTCTTGGTCTTGAGACCAGTATTTTTAGTTATGTATGCAACTGCCTTTACTACACCTGGTTATCACAATTCAATTCTCAGGTGTTGCAGAAAAATCTACCTCTTTCAGACTGTAGATGGAAATAACTGTGAAAAAATGATGCAGATAATCTTCTAGTTTATGCTAAACACACTGCTTTATTTTTACAGCCCACGTCTTTCATGAGGATACGAATTGTTAAGAGGCAGTCTTGTTTTGCTTTTCAAAGACATTTTGTAGAGATTTTTCACTAATGTGAATCTGATTTTATCTACTCAATTCTGTAGATTAAGTAAATATGTATGATAAATTTAACAGCTTCTGTGTATTCTTTTGTTACCCACATGGCCTTAATTATGTAACAGTGAAGTCCAAAGACAGTTATAGGTAGTTGGTTCTCCGACTGTAAAGAGTAAGTATACATAGGTATGTATGTTATACACACAGGCACGTAGGAAAGATCTTATGATAAGCAAAAGTAACACCAAATTTTCTCTTTAAGTCGGGTGTATATAGTATTTTATTTTTTTTAAGATTTTATTTTTTAGAGAGGGGAAAGGAGAAAGGGAGAAAACATCAGTGTGTGCTTGCCTCTCAGTTGCCCCTGACTGTGGACCTGGCCTGCAACCCAGGCATGTGCTCTACACTGAGACGCAAACCTGAGCCTTTGGTCCACAGGCAGTGCTCAATCCACTGAGCCACACCAGCCAGGGCAGGTGTATCGTATTTTTGACTTAGTGGGCCACCACACAAGGTCTTTGTCACAGATTTCTTATTTCTATTTCTGTCTAAACCACCTTTTAAAAATGAATGTGAAAAGGCTTTCCAGGAACTACTACACATGGACAAAACCAAGCGGAGGGGTTGGAAGCAAGGAGGGGAGATGGGTTTGGCTAGGGCAGGGGGATTGGTGGAGGGGAAATGCAGATGACTGTAATTGAACAATAAATAAAGTAAAAAAAGAAAACCATTCCTAGTGTCCTGGCCTGGCGGTTCAGTTGGTTGGAACCCCGTCCCATGCAACAAAAGGTTGTGGGTTTGATCCTCAGTAAATGTTTCCCTCTCCCTTCCCCCCTCTCTAACTAAAATCAATAAACATCTCGAGTGCGGATTCATTAAAAAACAAACAAATGAAAAGCCAACTTAGCTGACAGGCCTTACAATATAGGTTGAGGGGGCCAACCTGGAAGCTGGTTTTGTCTTCTCTGTGGACCTCTGTGATGTAAGCAAAAAAGCTTTCCTTCATTCTTTCTTTTTGTGTGTGTGTGAGTGAAGGGTGGATCTAGTGTTTGTTTAAAATTGCCAAAGTTAAGGCACAACTAGGATATAGGTCAAATGACATAGAAGTTAAGGTAGTTCTAGGTTTACAAATGCACCAAACACAAAGTAGACACCTAACTTCTCCCACCTTTGGATTTAGGATACTGTCATGTACCATGGAAAGATATTCAGTGAGAGCTCAATGTATGCACGTAACAGCTTCCTCCTAAGAAAGGCAGACACAAACACATACATCTACCCACCCCACCCAGGTTCTGAAAGAATAAAACAAAATTTATTTTAAAACTTTATTTTCTGCAAAGCCAATCAACAAGTGTTGGAAGGGAAAAGTGTAAAAGTTATTCTTGCATATTCGGGAACAGCAAGCACTTAGGTTTGAGAAAACAAGAACTTAAAATAGTTGAATCAAAAGCAGTACCCTGCTACTTGTATTTTAAAATGCCTGTGATGCTCTTTCTTAGCAACATTTCTTCTTCCCTAGAAGCTACAGTATGATACAGAACGCGATAGCTCACTTGAAAGTGCTAGAATCAGAAGGTAAAGAATGCCGTATGCCGTCCCACTCAACACCCCTACTATACAACGCGTGCTTCGGCGCCTGACGAGCCAAGCACTCGGGTCAGCATTACATTCCACAGAGACATTTCTCACACTTGGGGTTTAAGACCCCTGTCCCTCCAGCTCCGATGTTGTCACATCTGACTCTTCATCGTTGTAAATATTTTCAGCCTGGAGATAAGAACCAAATAAGTTCATAAGTAAAACCCTCTATCGTATCGACAAGATGATAAAAACAGCATTTAATAATTCTGTCTACCCAGATTTTTGGATTCACAGGTCAGTGTTTCAGTGTTGGAAATGGACACATTTTTCAAGTGGTTTATTTAGCTTTCTCTGTGTTTCCCCCCCAAAGGCTCTAATAAATTTAATGAGGAAAGGCAGGTCAGTGTATAATTCCACATATATCCCTAGCAGCCCATGCACTACTTCAATTATTGTTCATAAAAGGTGTTTCCCAAAAGCATTTTAAGCATTATTTAGAGGGAGTGGTAGCCCTGAGGTTTATGAAGAGTTAACACTTCAGCACCTTAGAGATGTCGTGACTCAGTGCTAATCTTCAGAGAACTCAGTATGGTGTGAACGTGCTGACACTTTCCTCCTGTACCCTCCGTGCCTGACAACAGACACTGAACACAGCACTGACGCCGAGTCCAGTTGATGAAAAGTAATAATCATGAACACAGCACATGCTGTGTCTGTGCCTGTGTGTTCACAGACACGCACAGACACTTCTCCTGACTTGACAGGAGCACACTGAACTAAAGACTGCCATTAAAAGGGAAAAAGGGTTTTGAAGATGGTTTCCTTTCTATAAATATTTGATACAATATACACCTAGATGTGTGAAGTATTTGTTACACTACATCATTAGTAAGTCTCTCCTTTACATAATCATTTAAGAAAAAACAGTTTAGCTCACCATTTGCCAGATCTGCATGATGTTATCCTCAGACACTGAGCAAATGACCCATGGCTCATTGGGGTTCCAGCTGAAGTCTGATATCTTCGCAGTGTGTCCTCCATGAATAAACTGTTAATAAGAACAACAAAAAAGGCCAAGGTGTCACATCTTACGTTAAAAGCTGGTTTTTAGAGCATCAGTCTTGCAACAATGGGACTGGGTGTGACTGTCTTGCAGTGTGGAGGGAGGGTGGTACCAGCTTAGTGCACCACCACATAAACCTTCAAGGGGCCGACGAGATGATTTGATTAGCAACAGGAGGGAGGCAGGCACTGCTGGCATCCACAAGATCAAGAAAGTGTAGTTTCTGGGCAGTGAACTTTAAAAATCCAGCCATAAAAAATTTCCCATACCGTTAGAAAGTATTAAGTGTTGCTAAGTGAGTATCTGCTCCCTCCCCGCAAAAAAACCCCTCAGAAATCAATGAGGAGTTACTATATACTATTTTCTAGGAACTCAAATTATTATTAATGAAACATTGGCAAAACCTTCTGGGTTCTAGTTCCTATTTTAAGTAAATGTCAAACCCCAATCACAACAACCTCCAAGACCTCCAACTGGAAATCATCAAGAGCTAGAATTTTAAGTTGACTCATTTTCCATATACATGGATCAACGACAGAATCCAATCTGCATGTGACATTTCATCTTGCATAAGAAAGCCAACATATACCAGGAGTTCAGGAGGCCCATCTTCTGCATCTTCCGCTGATTGTTCTTCTCCAATTTTGCTATTGAGAAAGAGCACAATGCTTTTGTTACTGAAATTCTTGTAGCACACACATACTGGAAAAACAACATTTCTATGCTGCTATCAATTAGAGTTTTTGTATTACTTGGTGGGAGGGTGGGGTGCTTATTTTCTGGAAATGGGTAAAATCTGTTTATAACTGAAGCTGCAGAATACAAATTGTTAATAAATATTAAAATTCAGTATTTTTACTGTGGTGTTTACACTGCTTTAGAATTGGAAGGTGAAAAGTATATAAAATATCTGCAGAAGAACTGATGCCGGCCCCCTACACTTCAGTCTTTAACACCTTTCTCATTCCAGGTGTGAGAAGCAGTAACACATCAGGACCACAGACCTGAAGACAGGACAACAAACCAACTTCATGGGATGTGCAGGCCAGTGAAAAGTTAGTAAGTTTTCTTTTTTCTTTTCTTAAATACTTTGATTTGTAGAATCTGCTAGCAGTCCCAACAGTGAAATCACTCTTAAATGACACACCACTTATCAGCCCTATCTGATTATCTAGCCCAAAGGTGGACTTTGCTAGTAACAACTGCTGGAAAAACAGCCAAAATACACAACCTTCTAAGTGACAGACTTTGTTCTTTCCCATAAAACCAATGAAACAAACCAAACATGTGGGACTGCTAGACATTGTGTTTGTCCTCCCCCTCTGAAGAGTCTAACTGCTAACACACTGACCATTTGAATCTGTAATTGTATCTAATGTGATTTTAATGGTGAATAAGTCATAAATGAATTTTAAGAAATTATACATTTATTGGTACTTTTAAGGGACAATCCAATTGCCAGGACATCAAACCTTACTCTACTATCTCATACAACCACCATCTACTTTTGGTTTAAGGTTTCTAATTTTACTACTAAAACTGTTTTCAAATATACTCAAATATTTGCTTTAAAGGCCCTCTACGTTTTTAAGCATCTGTCATGGCCACAGTTTGTTTCATAAGAACACATTTTCCAATACCGGTATTTTATTCTTCACTGTCTCTGTCCCCTACACTGAAGGATGGGTTCTACTGTCCTGTAATTAAGGCAGCTTTGGTTTGAATGCACTAAAAACTCAGTCCACTTCAACATAATACATTTAATACAGGCAAGAAAAAAGTTATTCATTGGTAATTTAAAGATTTAAACCTAAGATAACAGTCTCTGAAGGAGAAGTATGTATTATCACTGAGCAACCTTATTAATGGCTCCAAAGGCTCAGACCCAAAAAAGGAAAGTGGTCTGGAAATTCATGGAATGGCCACTCTAAAGCCAACAACCTTCAGAATTGGGAGAAACTCTTCATACAATGAGCCCTCAGAAGAACATAAACTCTGACAACAGGGGCTGTGCTTATCCTGTTCTTAAGTATATCCCCAGCAGTTACAGAACCCACAGCATGAGCTCACCTGCTGAGTACATCGATCAAAGTACAGGAGAGCAAATGGTAGAAAATCTCTGAGAGACTACCCCTGCAGGTGTACACTCAGGTCCCACGAGACATAAACAGCTAACATCTCTACCCCTTTCTGTAGCGAAAGTGTTTTCAATATAATCATTGGGATGTTACAACACGAATGCACCCCCCCCCAACCTCATGCCTGAGTATCAACAGAGAAATAAAACACTGCATAAATTTATATTATAGCACATCTGCTCATTCACTGCTGTTTTATGGAACAAAGACTTTTCAGGAAGGTACATCAAAATTAATATTCGACTTATAAAATTGGGGCTAGCAAATTGCTTTTCTAAATTTATGAATTACATAATCTTCTAGATTAGCATATTTATGCAGTTTCTCATCACCAGATTCTGAGTTACCTTAAATCCCACACATTGAGGCGGCGATCAGTACCACTTGAAGCCAGAATAGTTTCATTATGTGGAGACCAGTGGACCTAGCAATACATATTTGAAAATGCAAAGAATCAGCCACTCCTAGGTTTGTGAATATTGTCCTAATCCTCATTATCTTCCCATGGTATGTTCTGTATCCTCTCCTTGGCCCACAGCCCTCTCACCCTTCTTGTCCAATTCTTTCAAGTGCTCTTAAATAGCCCATCTCCTCAGCTTGCCCCCAGAAAGGATGCACTCCCCAGTATAGAGGAACTTAGTTAGAGGGCCCAAAAACCATCCCAGAAGCTTTTATTCTTACTATTTTTTTAATCCTCACCCAAGGAAAAGCTTACTGATTTTAGGGAGAGGGGAAGGGAGAGAAACATCAACCAGTTGCCCTTGTGCACACCCCAACCAGGGACTGAACCCGCAACCTAGGCAGATGCCCTGACCAGGAATCGAACCCACGACCTTTCAGTTTATGGAACAATGCTCCAACCAACTGAACCACACCAACCAGGGCCATCCCAGAAGCTTTTAAAAATTTCAGTGAACTATATCTTAACCTAAGCAAATCTCTATTTTAAACCACATACAAGATATTTTTTCACTAGAGGAGACACCATGCTGGCATACCTTAACAGGAGGATCATTGGATTTCACTTTTTAAACATCCTGTTTTGCAAGGCTTTTTCTTCTACTTCTGAACTAATTGTTTCTCAAAAAGATCCAAGTTATTTTCCACTAGTTAAATTATACAATAGAGGAGGAACTTTAAAAAAAAAGTCCCATGCCCATGATATAAAAGAAAAAAAATTTAATTTCCCCTTACCAAAAGTTACTAAAACATGACGTAGATATACCAGAAAACTGTCACATACCTGGAAAATTTCATCTTTATGAGATTCAAATGTATGGAGCTTTAGTTTTAAATTACGCAGATCCCATAAAGCTACAGTCTGAAGAAAAATAACATGAAAAGGAATTAAATTTTGCACTTTCCCTAAGAGTTTTAAAATACCTGATTAGTGTACGAGACAACTAGGTTGGTAAACAGCAAATATGCAAAAACAGAAAAACCTTATCTGCAGAGCCAGTTGCGAGAATGAACTCGCTGTAGGGATTGAATGACAGGCAATTGACTTCAGCGGTGTGGGCATCCACCAGGTGGCTTGGCTTGGAGGTGGTATTGGACCTGGTGTCCCATCTAAAACACAAAGGTACAAGGCACACAGCATAAGAGGAGGTCACTCGACCCCCCTCAACTTCTCAGCCCGCAAACTCATTTCCTCATCAGCACCACTCCACACCACCATGATGCCCACCCTTTCAGAGACAACTCATGCCTAGAGTTGGCAATTTGGACTTCCAGCCACTAAGTGGTATGTTCTAAACCCACAGAGAATGAACTAGGGCTCATTTCCTGTTTACTAGATTCCTGTCTTATTATACCAACTATTTCAAGTATACAGAAAATGTTGCCCATGTAGATAATAACGTAACAATTTGCTATCTACAACCTAGCCTTGCCTGATTTCAGTATTTTGTCTTAGTTATCTCAGGTATTCCTTTGAGATAAACAGCATTCCAGGTGGTTGAATGCAGCCCTGTGGCCATGCACTCATAAAGTCATTCTCCTCCCTCATCTTCAAAGAAGTCACCCTTATGCCAGTTTTGATGCTTACCTCCACACCAAAGCATATTTCTTCACATTTACATACCTGTTTTCTTTTTTAAATAAAAAACTGGGCCCACTCATATTGCACAGTAACTTTTGTGTAAAAAAATCATTATATACATGAAATTTATTATATGTCAATTACACCTCACTATACTATAGCTGTTTCATTTTCCAATGCCAGGACATAACTTAAAAAGAAGAAATTAAACCACAGGCAACCATAAACTGATGGTCATTCAGGGTACCCCTATAACAAGACCCCACTGAACTGTCCACCTTACATCATAAGTTTCTGATCATCAGCGACAGATCCAAACAGTGACTCGTGCAGCAGATGCCAGGCCACATCCTCAACAACAGCAGAGTGGCCAGTAAAGATCGCTTTAGCATCCACAATTTTGCCTTCCTTTGGTCCTGCATTTATATCCCACAGACAGACAGTCTGAAGAAGAAAAGAACAAAAACACAAAAAACCATAGAAGATTGAATTTAAATGGTAACATCTTATTTAAAAGATCTTCAGTAAAAACCAAACTATCTAACTATAAAATGTTAGAAATAAACATGAGGAAGAGTAATATTAACAAAAGTAAAGCTTCACAAACAGTAGAATGCATGGGTGTAGCTTCCATGACCTGAGATGTGAAGGGTAAAGAAAATATACTGTAATGGGAGTGGGCAGGGAGAGACACGACACAGCATGCTGGCAGGTAAAGGACACTCAGTTTCTACCTACATACATTCAGTTAAGTATCTAAAATTCATACAGACCAGATTCCACAACACTCAGAGCCCAGCATTTGCTATCTGCTGAAAAGATTATGCCCATCCTAAAAATTCACGCTGGGATGGAAAACTGGTAAAATGACGATGTGCCTCTTGAAATTGTGTCTTTGAACCAGCCTCTCACAGCAGGAAACACCACAGGCATCAGGGAGTCAGACAGGTGAATGTCCCAGAAAGCCCTACTAGGCTACTTTGAGAGGCCACTTGGGGCCTGCAGACAGACCCCCTGGTATGCTCCTCCAAACGTCAGCGGAGCAAACCTGAAGAGAGGTCACAGGGCCCGCAGGCTTAGGGAGCTGAGTCTTCTCTTGACATCCAATCACAAAGTTGAGAGGCAAGTTTTTAAACAATACCACAAGCTATAGGGCAATGGTTCTTAGACAATGGTGTAAAATAAGAGTTATTTCCATTAAAGTATAGTCACACTAATCCCACTGACACTGGTAATAGCCTCATATTTTTATTTTTCTTAAATTTTTTTCTTTCATTGATTTCAGAGAGCGGGAAAGGGAGGAGGAGAGGGAGACAAACATCAATCAGCTGCCTCTTGCATGCACCCTGACCAGGAACCGAACCTGCAACCTTTTGGTATGCAGGACAACACCCAATCAATTGAGTCACACTGCCCAGGGCGGCTTCATCCCTTTTTAAATCAGTTTCTTATCTGAAAGAATTTCTGTAACTAAGCTAATTCCCAGGAAGAGCTATTTTCCCAGCCACAAAAAGAAATCACACATAGGCCCTTAGTCTCTGTCCATACTTCCACACTGACTGACAATTCACACGCACTGAAGAGAAAGGGTCGAGTAGAGCTCTTGCTAGCACCCCCCCTCTTCACCTGGGAAGGGCGGATTCTGGGAAGGGCAGCATTTGCCTGGCAAATGCAGAGCCCTTGGGAAACGTCAACTATTAGATTATTTGGACTGGTGTCTGGGAGACTCTCTCCTGTCCACCATGAGGGAAGCAGGAACGTGACACAGGCTCCAACAGTCCAACCAGGACTTTGGAGACTGGGGAGAATCAGTTCTGATGGTGGGGGAACATAACATCCACTTTCCAGGATGGCAAGAGTGACATCATCACTGGCCTGATTTTGCTGGTCTGCCCTCTCTTTTCCGGGCCATTTTCTAGCCATCACAGCAATTCTATATACCTCACCCAATGCCCTTCTGATAAATTCCTTTTGTTTAAATCAGCCAGTCAGTTTTGGTTGCTTTAACTAAAGAATCCTGAATGGAGTAATTAACTACATTCAGTAGTTCAAAAAGCGTAACAAAAAAAATGCTGTCAACAGAAATATAAAGGTGTTCGATGTGACAGGCCCTGTTCTGCGCATAGGGTTATATACTAAGGAAAGCAAGGAGTCCACTCTCAAAAAGCTAAAATGTAATGCTAACTGTGGCCAAGTTACAGGAGTCTACTATTGGCTTCTGGTTAGAGTCACCTTCTGCTTTCAGTATGGGATCCATGAAGAAGATATGAGGCTGTTACTGGCAAGAATGCTACAAATATTAATCTACAATAAATTAATGGGACCCCTTTGAGTTTGTGCAATACTTTTAATTGTTAAAAAATTTAAATTAAGAATGCTGGAGCAACTCAATAGGGAAAGATTTGTCTTTTCAACAAATGGTACAAGGAAAACTGGATAGCCACATGCAGAAAATGAAGCTGGATCTCTACCTCACACTATTTATAAAAATTAACTCAAACTAAATCAAAGACCTGAATTTAAGACCTAAAACTGTAAAATTCTTAGAATATAGGTGTAAAACTTTTTGACTGTGGGTGTATGTGTGGTTTCTTAGATACGATGCCAGAAGGACAAGTGACAAAATAAAAGACACAAACTGGGCTGAAAATTGAACACTTCTGTGTTGCAGAGGACATCATCCAAAAAGTGACAAAACCAACCGCAGAATGGGAGAAAACAGTTGTTTATTCCTCATCTGAGGATGTATCTATTGATTTTAGAGAGAGAAAGGGTGAGAAGAGAGGACAAGCAATCAGTTGCCTGTCCTACAGGCCCCAACCCGGAATCAGAGCCACAACCTTTTGGTGTACGGGACGATGCTCCAACCAACTGAGCCGAATGGGAGAAAAATTTTCACATCATACATCTGATAAAGAACTTGTTTGCAGAATATGTGAAGAGCTCTTACAACTCAACAAAACAAAATTTATACATGGACAAATGATTTCAATACGTGTTTTTCCAAAGAAGATACACAAATGGCCAATAAGCGCATGGAAAGGTGGTCAACTTCAATAGCCATTATGGAAATGCAAATCAATCAAAAGCACAGTGAGACTGCACTTTACACCCACCAGGAAGGCTATCCTCAAAAAGACAATAACAAGTGTTGGCGAGGACACGGAAACAACCACAACCCCGGTACACTGGTGGTGGGGGTGTGAAGCGGTGCAGCTCCTTCGGGAAACCATCCGGCAGTTCCTCAGGGAGTTAAACACAGAGTTGCCGTATGACCCAGTAACTCTACTCCCAGGTAATGACACAAGAGAAATGAAAACATATGTCCACATAAAACTTGTACAAAAACGTTCACAGCAACATCGTGCAAAATAGCTCCACAGTGGTAACCAATAAATGAATAAACCATAGTACATCCATATGATGAAATATTACTCAGCTATAAAAAGAAATGAAGTACTGACATATACTTCAACATGGATGAACCTTGAAAACATTATGCTATGTAAAGTCAGCCAGATTCAAATGACCACGTGTTATAAGATGGAAGTTCTATGAAATACTATGGAGACAGGAAATAAATTAGCGGTTGCCAGGAGCTGTGTGAAGAAGAGATTGGGGAATGACTATTTAATGGGTATGGAGTTTCTTTTTGTGATATTTGAGGAAAATGTTTTAGAATTACATAGTGGTGATGATTTCACAGCTTCAAGATCACACTACATACCACAGAACTGTACACTTAACAAAACCTTTCATCTATCCAGTGCTCCTGCAATGCAGAGCTGCCCATGACACTGTCTTTAACTCTCAGTATGTGAGCAGATTAGGAAGAACAGGTTTCTTACATGGTCGTCAGATGCACTTAGCAGATGTCCACTCAAATTAGAATTCCAGGAAAGACCATAGCCTTCCTTTTGGTGGCCTCTTAACCTAAGGTCAGGGTTACATTCTCCACTTGGGTCTAAAAGAAAAAAAAAAAAAAGAAACACATTAACTACTGATTATCTGTTTATCAGAATCGGTAAGAGAAAAGCCTCACCTGAGTGAACCATGTAACATTTATGCTTGGAAATGCACTACACACACACAAGGACTTGGTCTGATCCAAAGCTGCCTTGAAAAGATGTTCTCTGTGCTTTATTTCAAATACTCAATGCAAACCAGGTCCCATCACCATAAAACTTTTCTGTTTTTTGTGTTAGAGCTAGTACTAGGTTTTGCAAAGGAAAAGTAGCTATCCTACAAATTTGCGCAATAACAACCCGCCTCACCCCTGGGTCAATTTTTAAAAGTATTTTTGTGAGGAAAGAGGTAACACAGCAGGTCTGTTTGCTCAGTCCTTGCATGCCTCCGAGGTAACCTTGGAACCATGACTGACCCTTAGCCAGCTCCTAGGAATGTGACCCTCAAATAATCCTTGATGTCACTAAATTACGAAGTTATGTACACCCAGAGCACTGCCATATGCTATGGTAGTTTGTCAAGACTTGTAGGATCGTTGAGCAAGATTCATGATGTTATCTTCACTGCTGGGGTCCAGAGTTTCCCTTACCATGACTGGTCGGTCGTACAGCGTGATGTGCCTATATGAGCAGACCTCCATAAAATCCCCAGACCCTGAGACTCAAATGGGCTTCTCTGGGCAGAGAAATTAGCACATGCCCCTGTGATTTGCTGCTAGAGAGAAAGCATGTTCTGTGTGGCCACAGCAGGGAAGGACTCAGAAGCCTGTGCCTGACCTCTATGGACTCTGCCCGATCTGTACTTTTTTCCTCCTGCTTTTGCTCTGTATAATTTGCTGCTAGGAGTATAACTTGTTGTGAGTTCCTTCTGTGAAATCGCTAAACTTGAGAGTGGTTATTGGATCCACACAATTTTTAAACCTTGAAAAATTATAGTGCATGGTAGTTTGAATGACCTCAAACTACCTTTGTATCAAGAAAAATGGTTAAGCAATGGCCTTTTTTTTTTTTTTTTTTACCTGGTTTAGCAGGGTGCTTTGTATAGTCAAAAACCAGCACGTCAGAAGATGGTGTTTTTGTAGCAATGATGTGAGGATTCTGTGGCATGTAACGAGCACGGTTTACTTCTCCTTCGTGATTAATTTTAATTTCACATTCAATTTTTCCTGTTACAGAACCAAAGCCACCAAATTCTAAAGTAAGAGGAAAGAAATAAACACACTTACAATGAAAATCCACAAGTCAATTTGATCAACCCAGCAGATTTTTACCATGACAGAATACAACACAAACTGATGAGAACACAAAAATATGGGTTCAGTTACCACTTCAGATTAATTTATTCTCAAAGCCCATTTGCATTGGAAAATATTGAGAGCTATTTTATGTAAGTTAATTCAATTCCACCTTGGGTTTAAAACAATTAAAAATCAGCCTCTTACAGTTTTGAAGATGATGTAGTTGTTCACTAAAATTCAAATTACCATATAATAAACACACTTTAGCCTTTCAGGGCAAATACGACTCATTTGGAAACACTGCAGTGAATGAGCATCTTATTTTAGATTCCATCAAGACAGGGAAGGCATAAACCCTCCTTGCATCTAAAGTCAGAAACATCCTCAAAGAGTATATCCATGCCAACTAATCCCTGCCCGAACCCAAGGCACACATACATGCTGGTTCCACCAGCATACTAGGTTCAATTGCTAGTGGAATGCCAACGCTAAAACCAGAGAGAGGGCTTAACCTCTCTATCCGGTGTGGGAATAAGCCTATGGTGTTAAATAGTTATTAAAAAGGCCCTGGAAAAGTAACAAAGCCACATAAAAACTATCACAATGTTTGGGAAGCAGCAAGATGATAGAAGAATATAAGTAGAGAATATCTAAGCAGGTAAATAGCAAAGAACATTTTCTTTTTTGTGCTCATAAAAATTTGAATTACCCGCTGACACACAAAGTTTGTAGGCTTCATGTTGTAATTGTTATTTTTCCCTGACTATCTTACTTCTGTGCATATTCCTTTTCAGCTCACCCTGTGTCTCTGGTCAAGGGACACTAACTCAAAAGCCTAATGGAGCCAGGCAGGTAACAAGTCAAACAGACTGGCTGGGACCTGGCAAAAACATACCAAAAGCAGTACACCATTTCTCAGTTTCAGCCAGCTCTTTCTATGTGGGAATGCTTAATGAACATGGACTCCCATGACTTAATGTCACAATTAGCCATTCTTCTCTATGGCAAACGTTAACTATTTTCCTTACGGCTGAAAATGATCTCCCATTCCATACAGCTACACTCACACAACCACATGAAATCATCTATTTCCCCTGTCACTCAAAGAACTGTCTCTCCCCCTTCCTAAGACCACCCCTCTGGATTGTCTTCTCACTTCCTACCTCCCAAGTCTACTCCAAACCTGCCTCTGACCCCATGGACTCCAAGGGGTTTTTTTTCTCTCACCCTTCTTCTATCAAGATATTCAAGTTCCCCAACTCCTTTAGATAAAACAAACTGAACTGTCATTTTAAAAAACTGGGTTTTCAGGTAAGATTTTGAACACAGGGCTTTGTTTTCTCAAACTTAAAAAAAAGTTTGAGCCCTGGCTGGTGTGGCTCAGTGGACTGAGTGCTGTCCTGCGAACCGATAGGTTTTTAGTTCAATTCCTGGTCAGGACACATGCCTGGGTTGTGGTCCAGGTCCCCAGCTGGGGGCAAGCAAGACGCAACCAATCAACATCTCTCACCAATGCTTCTCTCCCTTTCTTTCTCCCTTCCTTTCCCTCAAATAAAATCTTTAAAAAAATCTTAAAAAGTTTGAAAAGCCACTATCTTAATGATAAATAGTATCCATTAAAAATACTATTAATAGAAAATAGCTGTTAAAATTATTTCAATCATTGATTTTAAAGCCATTAAAAAGCTTTTTGATTACAAGAAAAATTACAAAACTAAGGCATAAGGTTGTAGGGGAGTGATAGCCCCTTGTAGTACAGGCTCCCCCAGCTAGGCAGGTGTTGTGTTCTAGGAACCCATCTGTTATCAGTGCGGCAGCTGGCATTATTGTGAGAGGCTGCGTTTGACTTCAGTGCATTTATTTCTGAAGACTTTTTTCCATTTCACAATGGGTGATTCACGAGCTCACCTGCCACACCATGCTGAGTGTTTAGCAGTTTTTGACCGAAACAGCATGACCCCATGTCCCACCCTCCCTATTCATGCAAGGGACTTTTTTTCTTTGTTTCCCTGGATGAGAGAGTCCTCAAAGGGAAATGTTTTGCTGATGTGAAGAGGTGGAACAAAAAATGGCAGAAGCCATAAAAGGCATCAGAACTGACAAGTTTGAAAACTGCTTTGAGCAGTAGAAAAACTGTCTTGACAGGTTAATTGCATCAAATGGAGAGTACTCTGAAGGTGACTGAAGTTTAAACATGTAAGAATACATAATTTTTTACAAATAAATTCCACTTTTTTGGCTCCCCCCTTGTACATGACATAATACTGAATGGAAAAAAAACAAAAACAAAAACCAAGCTGTAAAACAACATTATGTGCATTTACTACTGCATAAGTAATAAAAATACAAAGAATTGAAATGGCACGCTAACTGTAGGACGGTGATGAAATCTGGAGTGGGAGAAATGGAGGTAGTGGTTGGTGGGACTTGAACTATAATGTAATATTTTTAATAAGAAAAAAAAACCTAAAGTAAATAGTGGAAAACGTTAAGATCTATTAAACCATTTGAGGCTGTGTGGAAAACACTAACCCAGGAGGTCTGGTTGCCTAGCCCTCACAATTCTCAGGGACACTGGGACTGTAACTGACCTCAGAATGTTCTTTATATTACTGTTGGACTGATGATTTTCTGGTGCACACCTGGAGCAATGGACCATGCTGTACCAGTTTGTCAGGGTTACTGCACACAAATACCAACACTGACGACATGCTCCTGATTTCATTATTGGGGTCCTGAGTTTGTGTCGTGGCTGGTTGCCAGCAGGACAGGATGTGCCTCTGAAACCAGCTCTCCCTGAAAGCCTCAGACCTTGACACTTGAATGGGTTTTCCCCGGGCACGCATCCCTGTCGTTCGCTGCCAGAGAGAAAGCACATCCTGTGCAGCCCTGAACAAGACTTTCACCAAACTTCCCTGGACTCCCTGATGCGCATCTTCTTCCTACTGCTTCTGTTCTGTATGTACTCTTTATTGTAACAAACTTTATCCATTAGTATAATTTGTTATCAAATCTTGTGAGTCCTTCTAGCAAAATCACCGGAACTTGGGTGGTTGTGGGAGTATCAAAGTAGGGGAATGTATGTTTGACTGGAGGGGAAAAAACACAAGGAAATCAACAGCTTCCATTACAAAAACCCATTACTGCCCTGTGAACCAGAGGGTTGCCAGTTCAATTCCCAGTCAGGGAACACGCCTGTGTTGTGGACCAGGTCCCCAGTTGGAGCACATGAGAGGCAACCACACATTGATGTTTATCTCCCTTTCTTTCTCCTTCCCTTCCCCTCTCTCTAGAAATAAAAACCCCCATTATTAATTGGTAAAACTGGTATATATGCCTCCTGAATTTATTCTATGCATACATCAGTTACCCAATTTATCTTGGACACTTTTCCATTCCATACCACTGTATGCAGACTTATCACATTCTTAGTAATTGCTGCACAATATTTCAAATAAACCATAATGTGTTTAAGTAATTTCCTATGAACTACTATCTGGGTTGATACTAATTCTTTCTCTCCTGCAAATAATGCTATTGTGAAATTCTTGTGTACCTGTGGCAAGCAGTTCTGTAGGATAATGTCCTAACAGTTAAATAACTGGGCCAAAAGAGGTATCAGTATAAAGTTTTAATAACATGAATTAGAAAGAGGCATACTCCCTTGATACACCAATACTGGAATATATGGTATACCTACCACCTTTCTCACTGTCACAGTGGGAAGCATCAAACTGTGCGTCATCATTTGGAATATGGACTCGAGCAACCACGAGATGATTCTGCTCATCAGATGTGTGAGTCCCCAGCACCAGCCAATGAAGGGCATAATCCTTTCCTTCCGGTCTGTTTGGAAAAGAAAGTAAGTCACACTAATCCTACAAGAAATCAGTTGCTAAGAAATTCAGTCTATCACTGATCCCTGTACTCATAAATCATAACATTGCCTAAAAAATATCTTCCAGTTTCCACTACATTTCTGATTTCCCAATAAGCAACAACAAGGTAGAATGGAAAGAGTAAGGCACTGTGTCAGAAAAATTGTGTTTAAATCCTGGCTCAAACTAAAATGATCTATATACAATTTCTTAAATCACAACTTCCTGTGGGCCTTCACTTAAAAAGCAGGTTATAAATACAAATGGCATGATGTGACAAACCCACCATTTATGTTTATGGTGCTTGAAGTTTATGAAATGGGCGTTCTCAAATTTACAGGGCAGAGGTGTGTGTCTTTGTTACCTAGTTCTATGGAAACTAACTTTGAGGCTAAAGAACCTCTGATTCCCCTTGACACACTGGTCCAAGCAGTAATTTTGTACCTGTATCTATTTACAAATGCTTTCCCCTCTGCATTATCTAGAATAGCAATTTTCATCTGTGCCCATAGTTCTACCTCAGTAAGGAGGGCAAAGAAGTAGGGCTCTGAGCCCCAACACTACATAAATTAGGCTATTTATCTGGTTCTCAATTTCAGTTGTACAAAGGATTCAGTAGTTTATTTTTTAAAAAGGGTTTCAGGGTTAATTCTAGGCATGTAATTTAGTAATAACTAAAAAATACAAGATGAAATTTTACTAAGATTTGGCTTAAGGTTTAAAAATAAATAAAACAATACATAAAAACAATCCAAGAACAAAGTAAGGCCACCATGGCCAAGTAAACAGCAGCTTGTTGGAAAAAAGACGTGAGTCTTAGCTGATGTATGTTCAGGGGCCAAGAATACAACGTGGTTATCAAAAAGGGTAATTAATTCCATCTTAGATGAACTTATATGGGGACGGGGAGGCAAGGCACATGAGCACTCACCCACTTATTTCTAACTGGAAAACCACACTTACAACACCAGGCTCTAGGCAATGTACTTCAGGAGGACTTAGACGAAATGAAACCATCACAGGGAAAAGGGGCTCAACGTGAAAGGGAACTTAAACATATCTCATGAGAGCCATTTGAAAAGAAATAGGAATGCTTGAGAGAAAGGAGGTAGCACAAAGCAATGTTAGGGCTGACATAAAAGGAAGGAAGTGACTTGTTTTTTTATAGGTTTAAGCAGAAAAAACTAAGACCAACAGAAAAAAGTCACATTGCAGGACCTTTCTAAGGAGCACACGCCCAACACAGACGGGAGGATCTGAAAAATTCCTCTTGACTCTAAAGCTGAATGATTCTGGTTTCCTTAATCATACTAGGATTTGTGTTTTTACTACGAATCCTTTCATCTCCATCATTAAAATAGAAGCCTACTTTCCTGAACCAATCAATATTACACTATTTTCCTCCAATACTGGATACATCTAAGACTACAGAAGACTAATGATAAAAGACCTTGTCCCTTTTCATTGCCAAAATCCTTTGACCACTTTGACTCCACGGCTAAGAAAATTACCCAACGGAAATTGTAGATTATCACAAGGTTACTCTGAGCAGCACTGTCTGAAGCAGCAAGACTGAAAACAACCTAAATATCCATTAATAGGGAACTGGTGACATAAATTATAGTATACCCACAAATGGAATTCTATGGCACCTTTAAAACACATGAGCATATCAAGCACGCTGACAGGAAAAAGTCTCTAATATAAACTCTTAATTAAAGAGTCAACTGAACAAGTTACTACTAAAAAAAAAGATGGAGGGAAGATATGTGTATGCACTCCATGCTGGTAGGATGCATAAGAAATTGTAAACAATGGGTAAGAAAACTAGGAAAATAGGGAATGGGGAAGGAGGGTATTTTTCACTCTACACACTTTTGTACCACTAAATTTGAATGACTAGAAAGCTTTTCAGGTAGAGAGTAAAATAGTCACATATGTTAAAAAAGTTATTTAATAATGGTCTGGGTGGTGTGGTTCAGTGGATTGAGCACAAGCCTGGGAACCAGAAGGTTGCCAGTCCCCAACTGGGGACATGTGAGAGGCAACTGTTTCTCTCCCTATCTCCTTCCCCTCTCTCTGAAAATAAATCTTTTAAAAAGTTATTTAATGAGAGATATAAAATAATGACCAGTTTTAATAAATAATTCGATACTAAGTGAAAAATTTTAAAAAGCCGAATCAATTATCTCACTCAATTTAATGACAACAGCTCAGAAAGTCCAAATAATCATTCAGGATCATGTTGAATGTAGGCAGAATGTCTTATGAGGTTGACTAGAAGTAATTCCTCAAAGGCATAAGAGCAGCCAACATTTCTACTGTCTGTATAGTGACAAAACACAATCACACTCCCTCCATACCCCTAACAGAACCCTGCAAAGCACCCACAGCCATCTTCATCATCCAAGAATGCAGGCTGACTGGTATTTCCTTGCATTCCCAGAGGCAATGAACGTCCCACAACCAGATCCCACTTCTTTGTATGCAAAGAACACCTGAGAGTACATTAATTTCAAGTATGTTCTGCTAATTTCTTAGGTATTCATACAAAAGCAACATCTGGGCTGAGAACATACAGATCGTTTTCTTAAAAATCTTTACACAGGACACGCTATAGGTAACATTTATAGAAGACTGCAGTAAAGCAGCTTTTACTCAACTCCAAATGGAGAAACAGAGTTATTCCATCCTACCTAACAAACTATTTTGGCACAGAAAGGGGTGGGAGAACAGTCACCACTTACTGTATACTTACTCGGCATCAGCACCTTAATACGCATGATCTTATTTAATTCCCTCAAACGTAGGCAGCCAGCACCTTCATTTACAGACCAGACAACTAGGGGATAGAGACTGACCAACTTACCCTAATTCACAAAGCTACTAAGAAGCAGGGGACAGGATCCAAACTCAGGTTTGAATCCTTAAAGCCCCACCTTTTTCTACTTCCCCTGTGGGTCAAAAAGATCTAAGAGAATGTAAATTAAGTTGCTAAAATTTTAAATCTGCTTAACAGGAAGGTACAAAAAGTCAAATGCACATGAATACCTTTAACTAGTTGATGATCAAAGTTATTTTAAGGTCAATGCTTAGAAATCTCCACTGTTTAGTTTGTGGCTACTCTTCCTACATCAATATATTTACACTGAGCCTTTTGGGAAGCACCTATGTGTATGGAAGTCAATGTTCTCATGTGGAATATCTGGCCATTGTAGGAGTAATTCTATATAAAATTTACCCTTATTTTTATAGCTTGTCGCAAAGTCTCGTTCTAGATTAGAATTTGATTAATCCTCATTAAATTATAGGCTCACAATATCGAAGTTTCTAAGTACACGTCCAAGTTCCTACTAGAAAAAGTCCAAGTATATGAGAAAGATACTCTAATGCAGGGATTGCCTCAACTCTGGGGCTACCTGTTTTGGGTCTGAAAGCCCCCTCCACCACTTGTCACCTGTGTGATCTGGGGCATATTACTTAACATCTCAGCCCCCAATTCCACATCGATAAAAGAAGGATGATAAAAAAGTAATCAAAGTACTTGTTTTGAATATTAAACCAAGTAACAGGACATAAAACTTCATAGATGTGCCAGGCCGTTGTAAGAGCTCAATAAATGTCAGCCAATTATTACCAGAGAAATTTTAGAAATAGCTGAAAAGAACACTTATGAACACAAACAGCGACCTCAAAGTGTATTCCATATTCTAGGTCAGTAACACTTTTTCTTCAGTGAACTGCTGTTAAATTCTGTTCCCTTTTGCCAATTAAAATATATTCATGTGGGGGGCTGGTTACAAGGGTGTGTGGACTTTGTAAAAACTCATCAAGCCATATACTTATGATTTGTGCACTTTTCTGTACATATGCTATTTTTCAATAAAGTTGAAAGGAAATCCATTCGTCTGGGCTCAAAGAGATGCTGTTCTATATTTAAGCCCAAGAAATGTCAAATATATCTAGTGTGTCCTACAAATATCACTAATCTCACAACAGGTTCTTTCTCCCATTTCAAGGCCATACTTATGCCTCAGAAATCATTCCATAAATCACTTACTTTAGTTTTGAAAATAAGTCGCCTGCCTCCTCACCCAAGGGCTAAATTGTCACATGCTTATGTTCTACCTATAAAATGCCAAAGTAGGAAATTCAGGACGACAGTTAAATTTGTGCAAAATAAGTTGCCAGGAACCCTTACTTAGTCACTTCAGGAAGCCACTGAACGGTAAGACTCGGCCACTGAAGAGCATGGGTCATAACCAGGTCATACAGAAACGGTGTGTTCTTCTTCCAGATTTTATATTCTTCATTGATGACACGCTCCTCCACAGTATCTTCAAACACTGAAATTTGGAGAAATTAAGTGGCTGAGAATGATCGCAGTCAGAATCTGGACACGTACCAAAGGTCACCTCGAGATGGCCACACCTAATCTACTCCTTACCTTTACCTCTAATTTGGACACGAACAACTAACTGCTCTTCCAGAGCATGCAGAGGAAGCTGATTTGGTGCACTTTGAGATCAATACCGCGGGAATATACAAAACTGGGTAATTAATTACACGAACACTAATACTGTTTTGCTGGTTACAGCTGTTCGCACCTGTTCTAAGATGACGACCTGTCTGTAGAGGGGCTCCACGACCCACCCAGGGAGACAAATCCACGTGTAGCAGAAAGCCATCGAAGTGCTCCCCCCATCCCCCAGTGAGAGGCCTCCACTGCCACGAAGCCAGCGTAGGCAGCGATAAGCTGGCGGGTTCTAGAATCCCCCGGACAAGGGCCGCGACCCCGAGGCGGTCGGCGCGCGCGCGCGCGCGCGTGAAAGGAGCCGCCGTGCCCGCTTTCCGGCGGCGAAGGCCGCCTCCGCTCGGGGGCCAAGGGCGCCTAAGGGAGCGCCGCCGCCGGAGGGAGGGGGGCGGGAGGGGAAAGGGGGGCTCAACCCGGGGCCCCGCGCCCGGTCCCGGAAGTGCTTAGAGCCCTGAGCGCCTCAGCCGCGTCCCGCGTAGGCCCCTCAAGGCGCGCGCCCAGCCTCGCGCCCGGCCCCGCCCCCTGCCCCGCACGCCAATTCGCGCCTTTCTCCGGCGCGTGCCGCGGCCTCGCGCGCCCGCCGCCCCCCGCGGCCCCGGCGCGCGCCGCTCCGCGGGGCCTCTTACTCTCTTTACTCGCCATCTTGCGTCGGGTTGTTCGCCCCTCGCCGCCTCCTGACTCCCCTCGCTAGTCAAGAGCACTCCAGCCGCAGGCGCTCCTGCCTTTCCCAGGCGCGCCACACGCTTCTAGTTCTCGAAGCCTGAGCTCCGTCTAATGGCCTAGGTACTCCCCAGACGCTGCGTCCTTCTCGCCCGCCTCCTCCCCGATCGCGGGTACCGAGGACTGAGACGCTCTTCTCTCTCTCTCCAAACTTGGAACGAGACTTTTCAACCCGCGCCTCCCAGCCCGCCCAGGCAGCTGAGCGCAGGCGCACCCGCTCTGGGAAAAGTGAGAGGCGGTGGAGGGGCGGGTCTGGGAGCCGACGGCGACGTTGTCTCGACCAATGACGTGCGGCAGGCAGGTTTCAAGGGGCGTTCGTAGGCGGGCTTCTGGGGGTGGGCGGGGCGTTCCTCGGCAGGAAGTTGGCGAGGCGCAGGCGCGAGGACTCGCCCGACGCTCCCAGGGCTGGGCGCGAGGGCGGATGGGGGTGCGCGGGGGTGAGCGGGGGTGGGGCGAATGGTGGCGCGGCTTGCTGGCTGCGCCCGGTCTGCGATCCCCCGGAGGCGAGCCCTGGGGCCGCGGGGCGTGGTTGCTTGCTTAGGCCTGGGTTTGGGGGATGGGAAGGGGACAGTGAGACTCCGCCGCTTAGCCAAGCGAAATATCCGAGAGAAGAAAATGGTTTCTGGTCTGGAGAGATTATTGTGCCCTCAAAGTCTACACGATAACCACGGGCATGCAATTTTGTGCACCCCGGAAGGTTTCTCTCCAGGAGACTGGCCTTTCCTGGGACTCAGTCGAGTTGAGGTGGGGTTTGTCGGAATGCAAGAGGTCCTTTTGCAGAGGCCCTGGGCGTTTTCTGACTGCAGAAGACTACTGATCTCTCTGTTAGGCGAAACCTGCGGCCTGTGCTGGCACAGGCCGTCAACTGCCCGGAGCTGACTTGAATTACATTTTCGTGTGTTCACGCATTTGGTTCCTTCAGATGATGATTTGTGGTCTCTCATATTCAGGAGATTTTGTCCCTGCATTGGCATTCTTGTCTCTGTCCCAACTCGGCCCCCTGCTGAGTCATTCTTATCAACTACGAGGGACTCAGGGGGAACCCACCCCAAGCTGGCGATGCTGGGGAGAGCTGCTCTAAGCTACCCCGGGCTGGCTTGCTGAGCCCTGTTCTGCCCGGGAACTTGATAGCCCCTGAGAAGTGCGTTGGGGTGAGGAGAAAGCGGGCTTGCAAGGCCAAAAGGGCCAGGAGCAGAGGGGATGGGGTGGGGGGACGTGGTTGAGGTGTCACGTGCAAAGAGAGCCTCGGTGTACATCCAGACTCCGATAGAAGCTCTCCTTGCAAAAGCACCCCGTGGAGCACTTGATGCTTTTAATATTTTCCACGTGTCTTCATGCAAGTGACCATGGTGATTCTCAAACGAAATTGTGCAGTTGCCACTGTGATGTCCACTTTTCTGATCGGGAAACGTGCCCAGATGTTACCCTATTCGATGGCAGAACCACTCATGTTGCTTTGTATAGAAATTTACCGCATGGTGACCCTAGTTTTCTATACCATACAATTCGTTATAGTACTCTCTCTGCCTTCCTGTGGGGCCCAGGATTGTTAGAGACCAAAGCTGAGGAGGGGCGGGGCTGGAGAGGGAAGAGAGTTGAAAGGGTGTTTAAACTAGTCAGCCCTCATGTTCTAGGACACTGGTTAGCAAACATTTTTCTAAAAGGAGCAAGATCAGAAACATTTCACGCTTTGGGGGGGCAAGCACTCAATTCTGGCTCTTTATAGTGAGAAAGCAGCCCTATACAATATGAATGAACCTGGCTGTGTTCCAGTAAAACGCTACAGAAACTGAAATTTGAACTTAATATAATTTTCACGTATCACAAAATATTCTTTTCAATTTTTTCAACCCCCTGAAAATGGAAAATCATTCTTGGATCACGGGCTATACAAAACAGATGGAGGGTTGGATTTAGCCAGAGGTCTTAGTTTGCCCACCTTGTTCTGGAATAATTGTGTATCACATCTCTGATTGAATGGTTAACCTCCTCATGTGCACAGCAGAAGAGGGTTTGGCGGATGATATCCAGTCTTCCTTCAATGTACAGGGTCTGGCAGAAATAACACAATTGAGTGTGGTTGGTAGGGTACGTGAATGTCTTGCATGAGATTTGAACATTTCACCTAAAATGTCATATGGTGTGCTTGAGTGTGATACTGTTATATTACAGAATTATATGCTTTTGATTTTGTAATAAAAGATTTTTATGTAATAACAGAGGGGCGTGATTTGTGCTGGACCCTTTATTTTACTTATTTCTATTGGGTGGGCATGATTTCCAAAAACTATTAAATGTTTAAAGGATTGAAAGAAATGTTCCCAGAAGATTTTAAAATCTTTAAAATCTTTAGCTGTCCACCTCACTGAGGGTAAGAGAAGGGAGGGTGGAGCAGTTTTTGGAAGTTTCTGAAAATATTCAGACTCTATCATATACTTAATCTGAAAGTATCATGAACAGCATGTAATCACTAACTTTGGGTTTTGTTTTTTGTTGTTGTTAAATTGAATCTGTCAATTCTGTTTCTCTAAAATTTTTTGGTCTTTTTCTGGTCAGGTACTTTTTTTGCATCAAAAATGTAATACCAGCCCTGGCTGGTGTGGCTCAGTGGATTGAGCACAGGCCTGCAAACCAAAGGGCTGCCAGTTTCATTCCCAGTCAGGGCACATGCCTGGGTTGTGGGCCAGGTCCCCAGTAGGGGATGTGAGAGACACAACCACACATTGATGTTTCTCTCCCTCTCTCCTTTCCTTCCCCTCTCTATAAAAATAAAAATAAAAATAAATAAAATTTAAAAAAATGTAATACCAGTTTTCTCCCTTGAATTACTTAACTGTTCAGTTTTGTTTTTGCCCTTTGTCCCAACTTCTTAGCTCTGGTCCTAATCTTTTCTCCCACTTTCTCTGATTGTCTTTTTGTCTCTGTAATTCAGCCTATGCTACTCCTTGAATAAGGAACCAACAGGTTCACACACACAAGGTGTGGGCTGCTTTAACTGAGAGAGGCCCTGTTTAGGTATCTTTCTCTAAGACCACTTACCTCAAAGTTACTGTAGTGTTAACCACCATTTCCCCATGCTGCCGGCGTTTTACTGATGAGTATACTTCTATTTAAACCATATAAGCTGAAGCGAGTTACACCAAACAGTGGTGACCTTAAATGCATGAGATGCACTGTGGTATTTTATTTCAGTTTTTAAAATATGCAGAATACCCTCTACATTGATTTGTGATCACACTTAGTCACAACCTGAAGTTTGAAAACCATGGGGACATTCGAATTGTTTTTTGTTCCTCACCTGAGGATGTTTTTTATTTTAGAGAAAGGAAGGGGGAGAGAGAAAAAGAGAGAGACATCAATGTGAGGGAGAAACATTGATTGGTTGCCTCCCATATGCTCCCAGACCTGGGGTTGAAATTGAACTCACAACGGTAACTGAGGTCTGTGCATCTGTGCCCTGACCAGGGATCAAACCTGCAACCTTTTGGTGTACAGGATGTTGCTCCAACCAACTGAGCTACCCAGCAAGAGCTAAGATATTTTTGAAACTTCTAGCCAGTCCCTGAGCACCCTTTACAAAATAGCAATATGCTCTTGTCTGCCCCCATAGGTATTCACTGTCTGCCCCCTTTACTCCACGTTCTTTTTTCTCATAGCACTTATCACCACTGACATGTTTATTCATAGGCCTTTTCCTCTAAGGCAGAATATGAGCTGATATCAGGATCTTTTGGTTGTATCCCCAGAACCTGGGCCAGTACTTACCAGACGAGGAAGTTCAGGCAAAGAGTAGTAAAGTTTCTTGCCAAGGTCAAATAGCTCATGTGTTGGAGTTGGAATTTGAAATCAATTGGTCTTATAGTAAGACAGCAAAAGTGATTGTGTGTGATAGAATGAATTGTTTTCCAAAGGGAAAGAGAGAGGGGACTGATTCCCAGACATGGTTGCTAGGTGATTCTGTGCTCATTGGCAATGCTGTCTCACCGGTTTTCAGTGGAAATCTCAATCATTCCAAAAAAATTTTTGAACTACTGCCAAGCAGTGTTCTGGGAACTGGAGATACCTGGAATGCACAAGACATATAGAGCACATGCTCTTTTATACGTTCCTTTATTGTTTGTTTGTTCTCATTACAAAGCAAGGCTTGTTACAGAAAATCTTAAAATTACACAAATGAAAGAGGAGCATAAAGGATACCAATTTTGTTTCAGCTATATAATTTTCATCCAAATCATTAGGAGCAGAAGAAAATACACAAAATATTAATAGCCATTGTCTCTTGGTTCCTGGTATTATGGATGATGGTTTTTATTTTCACATATTGATCTATTTAAAATTTTTCTCCAATGGACAGCCATTACTCTTATAACCAGAAAAAAAAAAAGCCCCACACATTTTAGGGAAAAAAAATACATATATAGAAGGAATGGTAGAAGAGTAATGCGGACAAATGAGGAGAGTTGTTTTAGTGTGATAGGGTTCTGAGTAATTTCTCTTAAAATATTTTTAATGCAATCGTATGCGTGGGACCCGAAGGAAAGTTATTTTAAAATAGGTAACACACTGTGCTTGTTTGAACTTGTACTTTGTTTTCATTTGCTTTTGTGATATTTCATTAGATAAAGTGAAGTAATTGTTTTATACTTATAAACGAGTTAATATTTTACTTTTGTGGGGTGTCTCTCTGGATCTCTGAAAGGCCAACTTACCCCATGGTGCTAGCTATAAATGTTAAGCAACTTGGGCTTCTCATTGGTGACAATGAATAAAAGAAATGGCCTAGACCAGAATCCCTGGGGATTAGATTTAGAATCACCGGGGTGTAGTAAATAAATATTTATCAGATGAAAAATATTGAATAGGAAACTCCTCCTGGCCTCATCCCAATCCATAAGCAGTGATGAGAAGGACCTTCCCGTGTAGGACCTTCTTTTAGAAACATTGCTCTGAGCTTTCCACCCCAAGCACGTTGTTCTTCTATTCAAAGTTTTAATATACAATGTGTTGTAATTTACAACTGAAGTGAAGACCTCAGCTGCAGTTTATTGTAGTGAAAATTTGTTGTAACTGCTGACCATCATCCAGTGTTTTTATTCTGGGAAATAGCATGCTAAATTTCTTTTGGATGAGCTCCTTCTTCAAATTTCTTAGGACTTCCCATCAGGATACCCTGCTCTCCACCAGCAAAAGGTTAGGCACTTAACCCCAGTGGGGCCAGGAAGCTAAGCCCTTTCTGGAATGTGGATTCCCTAGATTCCTGCTACGTGGCGCCTCCATCGGTTCCCACTCTCTAGAACTCTGGAATGGCTCTAGTTCTCACTCTTTCCTAATCTGCTCCTCTGATTCTGTGAGTTCCTCATATCCTTCCATATATTCCCTTTATGCTTAAGTTAGCCTGAGTCCATCTGTTGCTCATACCAAAGAACACCTGGTGTTCACCTAACCCTTTCCCCTTCCAAGTCCTGAATTCAACCACAGATTCTCCTGTGAGGACCATGACCTAGGAGTTAGAAAGGAAATAGATACTAAAAAAGTTGCAAAACTTTGTTTGCAATTGTATAAAAGCTACAGGAAAACAAAGCCATACGAAGTATTTCCAGGAGGGCGGATGCACTAGAGAAAGTTGGGTACATGGGTATTAGAAGACTGAAAGAGGGGTCAATGAGGTAGCCCAGATGTTTGTCACTGCTTTCTGTATGTATCCCTAAGACTGATATTAGTAACTATGAGAAGCAGCTATCACACTTAGGGCGGAGGCAATAAAAGGAAAGAAATGAGGTTACCAGAACCTGGTAGCTTGGAGGAGAGTTCCTGCACCGGCCAGCACGTGGGCTTCTGGTGGGGGCACTTCACCCAGCCTCTGCTCCAACCACCACCGAGGAAGGGTTAGGGTTAGCATGGCTGGGGGAGGTGGTGACTCTGTGTGGACCTGGTGGTATAGTGATGCTGGGGAGGATGAAAGAAGCTGGAGGCTGAAGTCATGGGGTGGGGCAGTGGCGGAGGGAAGTAAGGCTGTTGATGGAAGCTGACAACCAGAAGTCTCTTCTCCCTCCTTCTAATTTCCCATTAGAACCTCCCATTGACAGAATCTACCAGGAAGGCAAGTGGCTTCGGAGTTTGGGAAAAGCAATTCACAGAATCTCAGCCATGGCATCACAGAGCAGAGCAAAAAAGGGCTACCTTTGAGCTAAGAGATGCCAGGTAAATAACCACGACAATAGCATGCTTTGCTTTGAACAGGATCAGTAATGGTTCTTGAAAATAGGAGAATTCCCTGATAAATTGGAAATTTTTGATATATCTGTGGCTGGATGTAAATCACATCATTATTGTACTTCATGCTGAAAGACCTGAGGGCATAACTTTCAAACCTGTAACATGTTCTCTGGCCTATAGTGATGGCATATGGATGTATTTGTTAGAAAGTTTGTCTCCTAATACGTATTTATGAGGTGCAGGAGGTACAACAAGATAGTTTTGTCTGATTAAAAATGATGTCAGGTCTAGCTCAGTGGTTCTCAACCAGGGGTGATTTTTCCTCTCAGGGGACATTTGGCAAGGTTGGGACACATTTTGGGTTGTCACAACTGAGGGAGGGGAATGCCACTGGCATCGGTGGGTAGAGGCCAGGGATGCTGTTAAACATACTACAGTGCATAGGACAGCCCCCACCACAAAGAGTAATCCCCAAATATTAATAGTGCCATGGTTGGGAAACTCTAGTCCAGCTCAATGACTATATCTGTGTGGAAGCTTTACCTCCTTCATACCTGTGATCTTTTCGGTGGCATTTTCTCTATCTCTTTCTCATACCTGGAATACAGTGATATTCATACCTTATTTCTCTTCCTAGATAGAAAGCTCCTTTTCACAGGTAGGATATATGCCTGATTCATCTTGAGGTAACCAGCAACCAGACCACCTTATGTCTTGTGATTATTTAATACATATTTGTTGAATTATTACAGAGGGGAAAAATCATGACACTCTGTAATTATCGAAATGGAAAGATGTCCACAATATATTTAACTAGGAAAAAAAAGCAGGTTATAAAATAGCACCTGTGATCCATAGATTTAGTGCCATCCCTATCACATTCTTAGCTAACTCTTCTGCGGAAATTGATAAGCTGATCCCAACCTTGAACAAAATCGGAGGGTTCACACCATAGAACTCTCAGAATGAAGTATAGGAGTAAATCTTAGCACCCTTGGGTTAGGCAATGATTTGTTAGATAAGACACCAAAAGCACAAGTGACTAAAAAGATAACCGGACTTCATCAAAATGAAAACTGTGCTGCTAATAATACTGTCAAGAACATGAAATGAGAGCCCATGGAAGAGGAGGGCATTTTTGGAAATCATGTATCTGATAAGGAATTTGTATTTAGAACATATAAAGAACTGTTACAACGATAGTAAAAGACACGTGACCCAATTTAAGAACGGGCAAAGGACCTGAACAGGCATTTCTTCAATGGAAATGGACATATGACAAATGTAGGGGAGGAAAGAAATTTTCCATCCACCCTTCCAAATTCTTGGCTGGGGGCCCTGTAACAAAAGACAGATTAACAAGAGGAAAGCATACACATTTATTTAATATAAGTTTACATGACACAGGAGCCTTTATAAGGAAGTGAAGACCTGAAGAAGCAGTTAAACCTGAGTGCTTTTATGCTAAGTTTGATAAAGAGTAGGCAGTCATAGAAGAATGTAATTAAGACAAAAAGGGAATGAGCTAAGAATAGTAAACAGGGGCAGTGTGTCCTGAGCCCTGTCACCAACAAGCACATTAAGAGGGAAGCGCAAATAACGCCAAGACACCACTTCATAACCACAAGATGGGCTATAATAAAAAGACATAATTAAAAAAGTGCTGGCAAGGATATGGAGAAACTGGACACCTCAAACATTGGTGGTAAGGATGTAAAATGGTGCAGCCACTTTGGAAAAACACTTTGGCAGTTCCTCAAAAAAAATTAAACACACATACATCCCATGACTCCACAATTCCAGTGCTATATGCGCACAAGAGAAATAAAAACACTCGCCCAGGAATGTTCGTAGCAGCATTATTCATAATAGCCAAAAAGTAGAAACAGTCAACTGATGAGTGGGTAAATTGTGGTCTATCTATGCAGTGGAATATTATTTGGCAATAGAAAGAAAGGAAGTGCTGATACACACTATAACATGGATGAACCTTGAAAATATTCTGCTAAGTAAAAGAAGCCAAACATAAAAAGCCACATGTGTATGATTTGATTTGCTTAAGGTGAAATGTTCGGAATCTAGTGTTGTGAGGTTTGGGAAAGAAATGGGGAGTGAGTGACTGCTAATGGGTCCGTGTTTCTTTCAGGAAGGAAGACCTATTCTAAGATTAGATTGTGGTGACCCTTGCACAAGCCTGTGAATATACTAAAACGTAGCCAATTGTATATTTTTAATAGACAAATTGTACAAAATGAGAATTGTATCTCAAAGCTATTTTTAAAAGAGGAAAGAAAAAGCAACACTAAGCGAATTTGCTCCCTAGACTGCAGCGAGCTAAGATAAATGTAGACCGTTTGCTGCACAGCTTGTACCTCGCTTTCAAAAACATTCTTTGTGAAACCCCTGATTGATAAGTTGCAGCTACAGTAGGGAAATGAGATTTGGCACGCACTCTCAGAGGCAATGCGTGAACCATAGTGTGCACGTTGGTGCTGAATCCACGGGGTGGGTTCTCTGACTTGAAGTGCGGTGCCCTGGGTTCAACCCCAAGCTTACAACTGAGCATGCTTCCTGTGGTGGAGGCACACTGAAGCTGGTCCTGACCTCTTGTCCAGACCCCAGGAGGCAGCTGCGATTTGGAACTGTGCATTGGGTGTGGCATATCTTTTAAAGTTAAGTCAATGATTGTGTGTGTGTGTGTGTGTGTGTGTGTGTGTGGTGAGGAGGGGAATACCACAATGTATAGTGCGACCTTACATTTAGGTATATTAGTAAGTGATTTAGCTATATTTGGGTGACAGGATTCTGGATGATCTTTTCTTCCTTTGAAAAATTTTGTTTTTCAATTATAGATTACATTCAATATGATTTTGTATTAGTTTCAGGTGCATAGTAGCATGGTGGTTAGACAACCACATTCTTTACAAAGTGATCCCCTGATATTTCAAGTACCCAGCTGGCACCATAAATATAGTGTTATTGACTATATTTCCTATGCTATACTTTACATCCCCATGATTATCCTGTGACTGCCAATCTGTACATCTCAATGCCTTCACCTTTTTCACCCAGTTCTCCAACCCCACTCCCCTCTGGCAGGCATCAGTCTGTTCTCTGTATGGGTCTGTTTCTGTTTTGTTTGTTCATTTACAGTGTTCTTTAGATTCCACATACCAGTGAAATCATATGGTGTTTGTCTTTCTTGGATTGACATATCACTTAGCGTAATACTCTCTAAGTCCATTGGATGATCTGTTTTTAAATACTTCTCTGTGTTTTCTGATTGTTTTAATCTGTAGGATTTTATTTTCTTCCTTTTTAAGTAAAATGTTCTGAAAAACAAAAGTCTTTGCATTCCTGGGCTAAACTGTACTTGGCCATGGTGAGTAATTCTATTAATGTGTCAAATTATGTTTGTTATAATTTTTTAATTTTTAATAATATATTTTATTGATTATGCTATTACAGTTGTCCCATCCCCCGCTTTCCCCTCTGCCCTGCACAGCCCCTCCCACCCACATCTCCCCCACCCCCGTTTTAGTTCATGTCCATGGGTCATACATATGTTCTTAGCTTCTACATTTCCTATATTATTACTAACCTCCCCTGTCTATTTTCTACCTGCCATTGATGCTACTTACTCTCTGTACCTTTCCCCCCTCTCTCCCCCTTCTACTCCCCTGCTGATAACTCTCCATGTGCTCTCCATTTCTGTGGTTCTGTTCCTGTTCTAGTTGTTTGCTTAGTTTCTTTTTGCTTTAGGTGTGGTTGTTAATAACTGTGAGTTTGTGGTCATTGTTTGTTATTATTTTATTTATAGTTTTTCATCTAGCACCTTGGTTTTCCGTTCTCTCTCTTCCACTATAGTCTTTAAGATCGGATTGCAGGGTTGTATTGTTCCTATAAAGTGAATTAGAGTGTTTGCCGTGTTTTTGTGTGATCAGGAACTGATAGTTGAGTGTTGGAATAGTCTGTTACAGATTATTGGTCTATTATAAAAAGATAAAACTGAGGAAGGGGCCTGGAGCTTCCATGCCCACTCCCAAAGGGAAACCTTCCCAGCATTTCTACTTGTCCACCAACCCAGAGGCTCTCTGACTTTTTGGGGGTGGGGTGGGGTTGGACTGCCATATTAATGTTGGCTTCCGGAAAAGCAAATCTTTACAAAATGTTTAATTTGTTTCTTTTCCGCGCCAGCAGCATTAGCAGTGAGGCTGAAACCTCCGGCAGAAGGGTCAGGGGCTGCTCCGTTCCCCGCAGTTTGTGCATCCAGTGGAGAGGGTCCTTGGGCAAGGCTGCCGCGTCCTGGTGTCAACTGCTCCGGTGGAGGCCCCACTCACCGCCACTGTTCTCCGGTTTTATTGTGCAATGGTAAGAATTGTCTGATAAAAGGAGGGATGGGGATTATTGCGCGATAAAAGGAGAGATGGGGGATACACTTTTGGGATTTGGCACTAAGCAGGCTGAGCTTAGGTGCCAGCTGTGTAGAGGAGAGCTGGAAAGGGCCACGGGTCTGGCACCCAGAACCAGGCACCCCAGTGGGAAGTTGAGCCTCAGTTTAGTGGGTGCCGTACCTTCCCCCTATCCATAGCGGGGGAGCCACAGGTTCCAGCTTATGTGTTGTCAGCTCTCACTGAGAGCGCCTGGAATCATTCATCAAATCATCCTGCTTGTCCGCCCTCCCTTTGACAGAGTTATGTGGTGTCCTTTGTTTAAACTGGGAGGGTCTCGCAAATGTGGGTCGTTCAAAAAATACTCAGATTTAGGAATAATATGATTACGCTATCAGACCTTCTCAGATTTTCCTTAGTAGTCTCTAGGTAATTCAAAATTCATATACGTGCGCTTTATGTTACTTTTTCTAGCGGCCAGGTTACTAAAGATTTCTGAAATATCCCTTTTAGAAACTGAGCCACTTCACATCGGACACAGACTAGTTTCCATCTGTAGCCACAGGAGGGCGCACAAATACGTTCATCAGGAGAAGTTTGGGACGATCCTTCCTTGGGTTTGAGGAGAAAACCCGTGAGCAGTATTGTGCTCTTGTTAGCGTAGAGCAGTGCTGTCTCGTGGAACTTGGTGCGTGGGTGGAAGTGTTCTGTGCCTGTGCCGTCCGTGTATATAGCCACATGTGGATGTTGAACCCTGGAAATGGGGCTAATGTGACGAAGAAAATTAATTTTCAATTTTAATTTAGTTATAAATTTCAATAGCCACATGTGGCTGGTGGCTGCCATACTGGACTGGGCACGTTTAGAGCACTAGAATATAGGAATATAAGTTTTTCTGAATGGCTTTATGATGTTGGCATTTAAGCAACTTTGAATCTTAAGAGATATAAAGGAAACTGACATTACTATTGGCCAGCTACTTTGCCAGGTATATTTATATATTCATTGCACGTGATCCTCACTGCACCTGAGAAATGGCTATTGGTGTGTCCATTTTGTAAATGAAGAAGCATACTTCAGAGAGCTGAAGTAACTGTTGGCCCAACGTCATCGAGATAGATGTTGAGGAAGATATACCCATCTAACATTTTTTGAGAACCTACAATATCCTAACATATATATATCTAGTCATTGGATGAAGCAAAAAGGAAAAAGGATTCATGGACAAAGAAAACAGTGTGGTGATTGCTGGGGGAGAGAGGTATAAGGGGCATAAATGGTAGTCAAAAAATACAATAAAATAAAATTAAAAATATATATCTAGGCACCATTATAACTGCTGGAAATCTGTAATGGGAACCAATGCCTGATATGGGGACCTTTTAAGTAAATGCTATCATTCTGTTGCATATAGTATTTTCTGATTTATCTGAGGATGATTCATACATTTGCATGCCTTATCTTCTCAGAGTTGAAAGGAACCTGCAGGCTAACTCTGAGCACTGCTTCTGCCGTATGGCATGGCACCCTCTATCACTGTGAGCTCTGATCTAGGGAGGTGGATGACTGGGCTCCAGTTCTATCACTACTAGGCCTGTGACCTTAAGCATTGTAGATGGTTTGCCCTTCCAGAGCTAGAATCTCGTTTCTCAAACAATGCTTTTACTCTAGGAGATGTCCAAGGGCTGTTTGATATTTCACTGATTCTGATACTCACATTTTTCACATTTTAACTTCAGCTTTCTTCTGATGGTCAATGACATTTTAGAGTATAGTTGGAAGCATTTTTCTTCACATTTTGAATATATTTTATTGATTATGCTATTACAGTTGTCTCATTTTTTTCTCCCCTTTATTCCCTTCCATCCTGTACTCCCGTCCCACCAGAATTCTCCCACCTTTAGTTCGTGTCCATGGGTTGTACATATAAGTTCTTTGGCTTCTCCATTTCCTGTACTATTCTTAACCTCCCCCTGTCTATTTTCCACCTACCATTTATGCTACTTATTCTCTGAACCTTTTCCCCCTCTCTCCCCCTCCCACTCCCCTGTTGGCTAACCCTCCATGTGATCTCCATTTCTGTGATTCTGTTCCTGTTCTAGTTGTTGCTTAGTTGTTTTTTTTGTTTTTTTTTTTAGGTTTGGTTGTTAATAACTGTGAGGTTGTTGTCATTTCACTGTTCATAGTGTTCATCTTCTATTTATTAGATAAGTTCCTTTAGCATTTCATATAATAAGGGCTTGGTGATGATGAACTCCTTTAACTTGACCTTATCTGGGAAGCACTTTATCTGCCCTCCCATTCTAAATGAAAGCTTTGCTGGATAGAGTCATCTTGGATGTAGGTCCTTGTCTTTCATGACTTCAAATACTTCTTTCTAGCCCCTTCTTGTCTGTAAGGTTTCTTTTGAAACATCAGGTGACAGGCATATGGGAACTCCCTTGTAGGCAACTGCCTCCTTTTCTCTTGCTTCTTTGAAGATTCTCTCCTTATCTTTAATTTTGGGTAATGTAATTCTGATGTGCCTTGGTGTGTGCTTCCTTGGGTCCACCTTTTTTTTTTTTTAAAGATTTTATTTATTTTTAGAGAGGGAAAGGAGGGGGAAAGAGAGAGAGAGAAACATCAATGTGCGGTTGCTGGGGGCCTTGGCCTGCAACCCAGGCATGTACCCTGACTGGGAATCGAACCTGCGATGCTTTGGTTCGCAGCCCGCGCTCAATCCACTGAGCTACGCCAGCCAGGGCTTCACGGTTTTTTTTTTTTAAGATTTTATTTATTTATTTTTAGAGAGGGAAGGGAGGGAGAAAGAGAGAGAGAGAAAAACATCAATGTGCGGTTGGGTCCAGCTTTTTGGGGACTCGGAGCTTCTTAGACTTCCTGGAATTCTATTTCCTTTGCCAGATTGGGGGAGTTCTCCTTCATTATTTTCTCAAATAAGTTTTCCATATCTTGCTCTTTCTCTTCTCCTTCTGGCACTCCTATCATTTGGATGTTGGAACTTTAAAGTTGGCCTGGAGGTTCCTAAGCCTCTCCTCATTTTTTGAATTCTTGTTTCTTCATTCTGTTCTGGTTGAATGTTTCTTTCTTCCTTCTGTTCCAAATTGTTGATTTGAGTCCTGGGTTCCCTCCCATCACTGCTGGTTCCCTGTATATTTTTCTTTATTTCACTTTGCATAGCCTTCATTTTTTCCCCCATTTTGTGACCATACTCAACCATTTCTGTGAGTATCCTGATCACCAGTGTTTTGAACTCTGTATCTTATAGGTTGGCTTAGTTCTCTTCATCGCTTAGTTGTATTTTTGGAGTTTTGATCTGTTCTTTCATTTGGGCTTTTTTTTTTTTTTTTGGTCTCTGTATGCCTATTACGTTGTAAGGGGCAGAGCCATAGGTATTCACTGGGGTGGGGCAACCCACGTCACGGCTTTGTGGCACTGAATGTGGGGGAGGGTTTTGAGAGCAAACAGTGCCAGTTACTCGGCTCTCAGCTGGCTTTCAGCTACTTCTTCTGCTACCCACAAGCAAATTGGGCCCTTCTGGTGCTACTTCCCAGGTGGGTGAGTTTGTGTACATTCCAGGACCCAGTGGATCTCTCCAACAAATTCTCCTGTGAGACTGGGAGTTTCTCCCACTGCCTCAACCCCCACAGGTTTTTTCAGTCAGAGGTTTTGAGGCTTTATTTTCCCGCTCTGGAACCCTGGGTTGCGCAGTCTATCTCACTCCCCAGTTGTTCCTCTTGGTTTATCCACACGCAAATGTGGGACCGCCTGCTCCACGAGCCGCCGCCTTGCTGGTCTGCCAGCTGCCAGCCTTGCTCACCCTGGTCCTCCAGCCACTGCCTTGCCGTGAGTTGTCTCTGTCCCGGCTGCCTGTCTCCGCCCCTCCTACCGGTGTGGTGGAATGTTTCTTCTTTAACTCCTTGGTTGTTAGACTTCCACACAGTTTGATTTTCTGGCAGTTCTGGTTGTTTTTTGTTTGCAAATTTGTTGTTGTCCTTCTTTTGGTTGTGTGAGGAGGCAAAGCATAACTACTTATACCTCCGTCTTGGCCAGAAGTCCTGTTAGTTTTTTTTATAATCATGCTCCTTAGTCTAGATAAAATATGTACTATTTAACTTGAGACTATCAGTGAAAATATTTATATTCATATCTATTTTAATATACGCTTTGAAGTCCCTTCAGAGGCAAAGACATTGACCTTCTATAGTGAATCTAAATCCACTTTGGAATATTAAATAGTATATGTCATAATTGGTGCTTCCTTAAGTGGCCAAGTCATGGCATACAACACACAAACTCAAGAATCTCTGCTATGTAGAATTGTGGATCAGCAGGATTAATCTTAGATAAAGTTGGAGGGTGGGTGCAGTTTTGTCTATCTCGAGAGTTTCCCATCCTTTTTCTTATTTCTCTTCTTCAGGTACTCAATGCTTTTAAACATCATGTCTTCTGTGATGCCCTTTATCCTTTCTCCCTTCCCTAATCCCCATTCCTATCAGCTACACTTGAGATAAATCAATTATGGGCATGTTTTCTAATGAAGATTTATGACCAAGGAAATCATTTGGTACCAGTGGTGTGTTGGTATATGCTTAACAACCGGCTCTCTGGGGATGGGGATGGAGGAAGGCCTGATTTGTAGCAATTACCAATTTCTGTGGTATAAATGCTCCCATGGTGGCTGATTTTAAACTACCAATATGACATCAACCACTTTGTAAAATTCCTGAAAATTTGACAGCTCACAAGCCAATGTAACCCTGCTCTGGTATTCTGGTATACAGGTTTCCCACAATCTTGTGTGGTTCCTGATTGCCTCTAGGATAAAAGCCAACTTCTCCAGCTTGATATATATGTTTTAATTTTATTTATTTATTCTTAGAGAGGGGAAGGGAGGGAGAAAGAGAGGGAGCGAATCATCAATGTGTGGTTGCCTCTCACATGCCCCCTACTGGGGACCTGGCCCACAACCCAGGCATGTGCCCCAACTGGGAATCAAACCTGGGACCTTTTGGTGTGCAGGCCAGCACTCAATCCATTGAGCTACATCAGCCAGGACTCCAGCTTGATATTTAAGAGCAGGGGATGACCCAAGTCCCATGGGGCCCAACGCTTATGCAGTTTGTGCGCCCTCTTTAAGGATAATCATGCCCACTTAATAATACATTAGGTACAAAAAGAATAATTATTTGGAATGAGAAAAGAAATCTTAGCAGCCCTGGCTGGTATGGCTCAGTGGGTTGGTTGTCGGCCCACAGGGGGAAGTGTCCAAGGTTTGGTTTCCAGTCAGGGCACATGTTTGGGTTGTAGGTTTGGTCCCTGGTCTGGGCGCATATGAGAGGCAACTGATGGATCTTTCTCTCCCTCTCCTTCTCCCTCTACCTTTCCTTCTTTTCCTTCCCTTCTCTCTAAGTTATATATAAATGAAATCTTTAAACAAAGAAATCATAACAAATTATAAATGTTAAAAAGCTGACCAGTACCAGAAACAGAAAATTTGGGAAACAAAAACCTGACACAATGTGATTGGAAGAACTTTCCATAGACTTACTTCTGGCTCTGTATGTCTTAAACCTTGTTTCCTGTCCACTATCCACATACTTCTGGTGTCAGATGTCCTAAGACATGATCATATTGCCATATTCCTGCTGGCAGTGGGCCATAGGCACATTCCTGGGAGCCATTGCTGCTTGGGATCGCTGTCAGTGACCTAACCATTCGTGGCCGTGATTGTAAACCATGTAAGGATATCTGAATCCTAGTGAAATGCATCTCCAATTCAACTTCCCCTTAGCTGGTCCCCCAAAATGCCTACGGCCACTCCAGTACCAGTGAGCATGAGAAGAAGTATATCAGTCAGGGTTCATCGGAAAAGCCGAACTGCCATGTGTGATGTTGAGTAAGGGACTCGGTATAAGGTCAGATCTTTGGCAGCTGTGGGTTTGTTGGTGGACAAGTCTGTGGGCTGTTGCCTCTGTGTCTGTTGTTGAGCAGAAGTTGCTATAGGTCATCTGGGCCAGCAGGTGGGAAGGAGAGCTGAGTGTGGGACATCTGGCGGCAGCTGAAGGAGTTGTGGGACTGAGTGATGCCCAGTGCCAGCAAGTGGGGGATCAGATCAGTGACACTACTGTGTGCAAGTTGCCACAGTGCTTGGTACCCTGGCCTAACCTTCAGAACTTCAAACCCAGGACTCTGGTTCATATGTGCCTCCCATGGGATCTCCAGTGGCCCACACTAACCTAGACCCACACAGAAAAAGAACATAATTCTAGTTGAGCTAAGCTGATGCAGGACAAAACCACTGCAAGTAGTGTGAGGAAAGGGACAATGGAATGAAGAGATGGTGTTTTCACCGATGGCAGCTTAAGCATTTTCCTTTTGGAAATTTAAACATATGGCCATGTAAACATGTTGCTAGGACCTTTCCTTAAGCTTCATTAATTTCATGATAAATCCATCGTGTTAGAGAGTCAATATTATCAAGTTCCAACCCTCCTCTCAACTTTATCTGATTTTTCTGCCTCCTTCATTATGTGTCTATGTCTCTGTCTCTCTTCCACACATACGCATACGCACACGCACACGCGCACGCACACGCGCACACACACACATTTACTGACTTCTATGTACCAGACTTTTTCTAGGCACTGGGGATCCGGAAGTGAACAAATCTGACAAAAATCCCTCCCCTGGTAGAGCCTGCATTCTAGTGGGGGTGGAGTAGATAAAACAAAGGAACACATTTGTAATGGTTACAAGTGCTCCGGATATCAGTAAATCACAGAAGGAAGCTAGGGAGTGGGAGGGCACATGCAGGAATTTGGGAGGTGGTCAGAGGTCTCATTGAGGACACTGAGCACTAACCTGAAGGAGGGCGGGGAAGGAGCCACAGGGCTATCTGGAACACACTGTCCTAGGCCAGGGAATTAATTGGCACAGAGTCCTCCAGCCAGGTGGGTCGAGCTTGCTTTGTTCTAGCAGAACAGCTCAGTAATCTATGGTAAATGGTGGGAGAAAAAGGCACAGAGGTGGGTGGAGGCTTTCACCTGGAGACAAGACGAGTCACATGATGGGGGACAGAGATGGCCTTAGGAGGTTCAGTTAAGAGGCCTACACAGTAATCCTGACCCAAACCGTCTGCTCCATGCACCCGTGACATTTTGCCCAACACACCCCTTCCCATTTGCTTTGCTCTTGTTGTTTTTATCCTCATCCACCTGAATTGTGCTTCCTGCTTCCTCTGCTCATTTAGATTAAATTTGATGTCAGATTTGACTTCAATTGTGTTTTTCAAATTTGATAACATAATTTTCAGTTTGCGACATTGCCTCCTGAACCCGATAAGAGATGGCAGATAAATTGCTTGTGTAATAAGGTGTTTTCAAAAGGAGAGACTAATATCTCCTTATCAGGGGCTAGACTAGCATTTGCCTGCCCCTGAGTCTCCTTACATTTTGTGCCTTAAGCACCTTGCTTACCTCATTTTAGTCCTGGCCCTATAAGCCCCCACAATGATATTACAAAAGGGGTAATTCGTAACTTTACAGTGCAGGAACCTGGCAGACACTAGACCCCACCTTAACTACTTTTCCAAGTTCACCTCACTAAGAGTGGGAGAAACTGACTTCATGATCTTCCTAATGTGGTACCCTGAGAAGCACCCAAGATCTCATGTGGTATCCCCATCCACAAATGGCAAAACTCAATCTAATCATTAGAAAGCATCAGACAAACCCAGACTGATGGACCTTCCATAACATAACTGGCCTGTACTCCTCACAACTGTCAATGTCAATCAAAAAAGGCAAAAAGTCTGAGGAACTGTTTCAGATGAAAGAACACTGGAGAGACATGACAGCTAAATGCTGTGTGTAGTACACTGGGTTTGGGTCCTGAACTGGAAAAAAAAATGCTAGAAAGGACACTATTGGGACAGTGGGAAAAGTTTGAATATGAACTGTAGATTAGATAATAGTATTATATCAACATTAAATTTCCTGATCCTTGTGATTGAATTGTGGTTATGTAAAAGAGTGTTTTTATTCTTGGGAAATATACTCTGAAGTATTTAGGTGGTAAAGAGGTATGCTAAACTTACTCTCTCAAAAATAAATAAAATCTTAAAAAAATAAACTTGCTCTCATAAGGTTCAAAACTATATCTGCATCTATCTATCTTCATCTATCTATCTAGAGAATGATAAAGCAAATGTGGTAAAATGTTAACAATTGATGAATTTGGGCGAAGGGGATATGTGGAATTATTTCATATTATTTTTGCAACTTTTCTGTAAGTTTGAAATTATTTCACAATAAAACATTTTTTAAAAGGAAGCTACAGCAGGCTGTGAACCAAAGCATCGCAGGTTCGATTCCCACTCAGGGCACCTGCCTGGGTTGCAAGCCACGGCCCCCAGCAACCGCACACTGATGTTTCTCTCTCTCTCTCTCTCTCTCTCTCTTTCTCCCTTCCTTCCCTCTCTAAAATAAATGAATAAAATCTTTAAAAAAAGTAATAAGAATTCAAAAACTGAAAAAAAATAAATTAAAAAAAAGAAGCTACAGTTTTAGAGTTCTAGGTGAAGGGAGTGCAGATTGGAATCATTCCTTGTAGGAGGCATCTTCCTGCAACAACAGGGAGGGTAAATCATTAACTTTCAATGCTTTGAGCTTGCAGTCCATTTGCATCTTAACTCCACTAGTTCTGTTAGAATGGGCAATTAATAAAGTACAAATAGTTATGAGTTAAAATGACTAACCTGTTTATCTTTGATTGCTTGAACACATAGAAATGCACAAGGAAAATTACTTTATAAAAATAGCATGTCATTAAAAAGCGAAGTGCTGTGCCAGGTGGGTACTGGAAATATCGGGGGAACACTTTGTAAAGTGTGTGATTGTCTAACCACTAAGCTGTACACCTGAAAGCAGTACAGAATAATATTGAAAGCAAACTGTAATTTTTAGAAGTAAATAAATAAAGTAAAAATAAATATAAAAATAAAAAAGAGAAGGGCCTCCATATACAGGCATTTTATATACTCCCCATACAGCACTGCATACAATTTGGTATAGGGTTTTCTTTATTTTCAATAGTGCTTTCAGTGTTCATTCCAAGCTTTTTTTTAAAAATTATTTTTTAAGCTGAATTTATTGGGGTGACATTTGTTCATAAAACCCTACAGGTTTCAAGTGTACAATTCAACAAGACATCATTTGCATAGTGCATCCTGTGCTCATCGCCCCAAGCAAAGTCTCTTTCCATTCTTATTTCCCCCGCTTTGTCCACCTCCGCATACTCCCACCCCCTTTCCCTCTGGCTATCACCACACTGATGTCTGTGTCTATGGGTTATATATACATGTTTTTTTGGCTTAATCCCTTCATCTTCTTTCATCCAGTCCCCCAACCTCCCTCCCCTCTGACAGCTGTCAGTCTGTTCGAGTATTCATGCCTCTGTTTCTATTTTGTTCATCAAGTTTCTTTTGTTCATTAGATCCCTCATATAAGTGAGATCATATGGTATTTGTCTTTCTATGACTGGCTTATTTCACTTAGTATAATAATCTCCAGGTCCAGCCATGCTTTATAATTTAGCTGTAAATCTGGTTTGTTGCCAGGAGCAGGTGAATAGAGCTTCTGCCTACTCTGAAGCCATTTTGGAATCCTTAGCATAGGGCTTTGGATATAATAATAGTCTGTCAATTCTCAACCTTGGTTGTATATTGGAATAAAGATGCTGGGGAATTTTTACAATTCTGATCTCACCCCAAATTTTGACATAATTGGTCAGTGGTGCAGTCTGAGATCTTTAAAAGAATCCCATATGATTCTAACGAGGGGGAGAACTGATCTAGAGTCCCTTTCTTTTTCAGATTAATCATAGTAACATCCTAACAGATGCTACTACAGAGCAGGGGTGACTCAGCCTGGGAAGGCAGTGTCCTGGGACAGGGATGTAAACAGTAAAAATCATCTTTCTTTCCTCTCAACTCCCATAGAACTTTCCTTTCAGTTCACTTAGTATTTTTTACCTTGAATTATGGCTATTTTTATTCATATTTTCTTCCCTGCTAGACTTCAGACTCCTGGAGAACAGGATTCGTGGGAAAATGACTGTATTATTTATTGTTAAGTTGAGATAACACGACCATTGTGCTGTGCTCTTAGAAGGCTGGAGACTGGCCTTTTGTCCTTTCCCTAGTGCTTACTAGCAGATGGTAATGTTCACATTTGTGTTGAAGAAATGCTAAAATATTTGGAATCTAGTAGAATCCCACCCAGTAAAACCATATGTGTAGAAAAAAGACTGGAAGGGAACAAAACAAATGTTAACAGTGGTTGACTCTGGTATGTGTGATTATGAATGACTCCTTTTTTTCTGTATTTTACATGCACATGTACTAATTTGAAAGCTATTAAAAGAAATTAAACACATTAAATATTCATTAATCAATGAATTCATCATGATTATTTGAAAAAACACTAAAAATTCATTGGTCACCTTTTATAAATATTAGAAAATCAAATAAAGGGAAAAAACAATAATTTATCCAGCTTTCTGCAATGAACTTGACCTCAGAATACTGCATTTTGTCTATTCCATTCACTGGTTGGTGGGTATTTAGATTATTTCCAATTTTTGGCTATTATGAATAATGCTGCTATGAACTTTTGGATATAAGTCTTGGTATAGACATATTTTCATTTCTCTTGGGTACACACCCAGCAACAGAATTGCTAGCTCATATGGCAAATTTATGTTTAACTTTTTAATAAACTGCCAAACTGTTTTCCAAAGCACCTGCACCATGTTACTTCCCCACCAGCAATCTATGAGAGTTCCAGTTTCTCCACATTCTGGCCAACGCTTTTTCATTTTAATTTAATTTTAAAGATTTTATTTGTTTATATTTTTACTTATTTTTAAATATTTTTTATTGATTATGCTATTACAGTTATCCCATTTTTTCTCCCCTTTATTGCCTTCCACCCTGCACCCCCCTTCCACCATCATACCCTCACCTTAGTTTAAGTCCATGGGTTGTATATATAAGCTCTTTGGCTTCTCCCTTTCCCATACTATCCTTACACTCCCCCTGTCTATTTTCTACCTACAATTTGTGCTTCTTATTCCCTGTACCTTTTCCTCCATTCTCCCCTCCTCCCCACTGATAATGTTCCATGTGATGTCCATTTCTGTGAATCTGTTCCTGTTCTAGTTGTTTGCTTAGTTCATTTTTTTTTTTTAGGTTCAGTTGTTGATAGTTGTGAGTTTGTTGTCATTTTACTGTTCATGGTTTTGATCTTCTTTTTCTTAGATAAGTCCTTTAACATTCATATAATAATGGCTTGGTGTTGACGAACTCCTTTAACTCTGCCTTATCTGGGAAGCACTTTATCTGCCCTCCCATTCTAAATGATAGCTTAGCTGGAGACAGTCCTCTTGGATGGAGGTCCTTGCTTTTCATTATAGCCATTCTTATGGGTGTGAAGTGCTTTGTGCATTTGCTTAATGATGTTGAGCATCTTTTCATCTTTTGTGCTTATTGGTCATTCATTTATCTCCTTTGGTGAAATGTCCATTGAGATCTTCTGACCATTTTTAAAATTTGGTTATTTGACTTACTATTGAGCTGTAGGAATTATTTATATATTCTAGATACAAAATTCTTTATCTGATATATTATCTAGTAGCATTTTCTCCCAATCTTGTGACCTGTTCCTGTGTGTCTTGCATACAGGCAATGCTCCATAAGAATATATTAAATTAGTGATTTAGCTAATTAGGCCTGTTCCACCAGGATGACCCATTTCCAGGCTGTGCCTTTGTTTTGCTTCTGACTTTACTGAAATTTTATTTAGGATTTAGCATGTGTATTCGTAAGTGACATTGGCTGATAATTTTCATTTTTCAGGCCTGTATCAACCAGGATCAGTTAGAAGACAGAAACCACATCAGATATTTAGACAAAAGACAAATACTGCATGATCTCACCTGTGAAATCTAAAATAGTCAAAAACACGTAGAAGCAGAGAATGGAATGGTGATTGCCAGTGGTCGTGGGGACAGGGAGCAGGAGGAGGTGTTGGTCAAAAGGCACAAAGTTTCATTTACGCAAAATGAATAAGTTCTGGAGGAAAATAAAGGTCACCTGGAAAAAGGCTCTCATGTATAAAATCCAAAATGAGTTGTATTATCTAATTGGGCAAAAGAAAACTTTTATACAATGGATTTTCTTGAGAAATTGCAATTATCCCTTTAACCTCAAGATAACCTGGGGAAGTCACTGTTAAAGGGACATCTTATAATTCTGTATTGAGTTCTAAAATAAATAACAGATTATAATATAAAAACAATTTTATATAAAGAATCATTAACTATGAAAGGATAAAAAGAACTGTAAGATGCCATGGCTGAGTGAACAAAAGGAAGAGTTTGGAATTATTAAAACTTAGAAACTTAGATGAGAGGACTGGGACCCAGACCTCAAGGGAGGGGTGCTGCCACCTGGGGCTGTTATCTTTGGGGTTGAGGTGCGGTCACAGTGAAGCCAGAATGTTGGGAAAGCTGCCAGCTGGATTCAGATGCTGCTGTGGGAAGGAACTACTGCTGTCAAGGTGTAGGGATCCGACAGCATCAACTCTTCTTACTTCTCGCTCTGGCTCTCCCTACTGGCAGAGTTGTGGTTTACAGCATTCCACCAGAGGATATGTTTCTTGATTTTTACAGAGAGAGAGAGAGAGAGAAAACATTGATGCGAAAGAGAAACATCAGTCAGATAGTTGCCTTGCCTCCTGAATGTGCCCCAACCAACTAGGGATTGAACCTGAAACCTAGGTATATGTCCTCACTGGGAATCAAACCCGTGGCCTTTTGGTTTACAGACAGTGCCCAACCAACTTAGCTACACCAGCCAGGGCTTGGAGTCATTCTTGATTCTACCTTCTATATCTAATCCAATCAGCAATTTTTAAAAAAATACTTTATTTTATTGATTTTAGAGAGAGAAGGGAGGAAGAGAGAAACATTGATTTGTTGTTCCACTTATTTATGCATTTATTTTAAATTTTTAAAATCCTCATGTGAGGATATGTTTATTGATGTGTGAGAGAGAGAGACAGAGAGAGGGAGAGAGAGAGAGAGAGATTTGAAAGAGAAGCATCAATTGTTTGTCCCAACTGAGGATCAAACCCATAACCTAAGTATGTACCCTGACCTGGAATTGAACCCACAACCTGTTGGTGTATGGGACAACACTCAATCAACTGAGCCACCGTCGTGCCATTTATGCATTTATTGGTTGATTCTTACATGTACCCTGACTGCAACCTTGGCATATGAAGAGGATGCTCTAACCAACTGAGCTACCTGGCTAGGGAAAAATATTTTATTTTTTAAAAAGATTTTATTTGTTACTTATTTTTAGAGAGAGGGGAAGGGAGGGACAGAAACACCAATGTTTGGTGCCTTTCATGCGCCCCCTACTGGGGACCTGGCACACAACTCAGACATCATGTGCCCTAGACTGGGAATCAAACCAGCGACCCTTGATTAACAGGCTGGCACTCAACCACTGAGCTACAGCAGCCAGGACAGAAAAACTATTTTAAACGAGTAAACATTTCGTGAGTCATCAGTCATCCAATTATAAGTGCCTGAATATAACTTTCTTTTTCCATTTTAGGTGAATTAGAATGATGTGTTTCCCCAAATCTGATGGCACTTATATAATACAACAGTTCATATAGATTTTAAATACCATATTTCATTTAAGTCCTTCAGAATAATTTCTTTAAATCTAAATAAAAATGGCTATATAATTTATTTATTCTTTCTAGAATACTCTTTACATTTCTTTTGCCATTTTGATCTAGGAAATATTTAGTGTTTTTTATTACTAATGAAACAAATGAGTCTATTAATATTTGGTGAGAGTGGATTTTTTGAAGCAATTTCCTTTGGTTCCAAAGCCAAAATATATCTTTAGATCCCTCCAGTTTTTTCCATATTCATGGCCATCAGCCCAGTTCCAACCTCCATTATCCCCCACCTAACTAGAACCACAGTTTCATACATGGTCTTCCCACTGTCACCCTTAACCATTCCAATCCATTTGCAAGAAACCATCAAGAGATATTTGATGATTTCTCTTTCCTAAGTAACTCTTCAATACCTTCTCATTGTACCTTGAATAAAACCCAAACTCCTTACTGTAGTCTGTCAGGTTGTATGTAATTAGATTCCTGACAACCTCTCAGGCAAATGTTATGCTCACTGTGACCAAGAACATTCCAGTTTTCTTTCAGTTTATTGAACTTGCCAATATTCATTCCACCTCAGGGCCTTTAAACGTATTATTCACTTTCTGCCTCCCCACATCCCAAACCCGTCCTTCCTTCTCTTTGAGTCTCAGCTTAAAAATCATTTTCCCAGGGAGACCTTTGCTAACCACCCAATCTAAGTCAGCCCTCTCTCCATTGTTTTCTAATCTAATGTAACAGTCTGCTTTCTTCCTAGTGCTTATCTCACTGTGTCAACTTTCTCATTTATTTACTTGATATTTCAGTGTCCTTTGCTAAAATGTAAGCTCCAAAATCCTAGGACCATTTGTATCCTTTTCACTGTCCTGTCCCTAGTAAACAGGACAGCACCTGTTTCATGGCAGATACTGAAGATTTATGGAAAGAAAACCAAACTAGAGGTTTTTTCCCTCCATCTAGTAGGCTGGGAATTGAGGAAGGAGAATGAGGGAGACTGTTTAAGGTGACTGAGACAATGGGCAGCCTGTCTTTCCCATCCAGCTATGGGCAAGGCCCAAGTCTGGTAGGTGGAGAATGGGTCAACTTGGGCTCACATACTTTTAGTTCTTTATTCCCTTGAGGGGGGGAGAGGAAAGAGTTGTGAGAGGATGCTGACCAGAATGACCTATGCAAGTTTCCTTGTCTGCCAAATGGATAAAAGGAACATGAAGATTGCTGAAATATTTAGGAGACATGTGGAACTGTGGAGGAGCATGGGTGGGGTCGGGGGAACTAGTTAACTGACTACTGTGGTCGTGGCGGCAAGATGATTGTGGTTTGGACTGTGGTGGTAGCAGTGCAGACGTGAGAAGTGATTGTGTCTGAGATATACGAGAAAGATCCTGTAATGACATATTATACTTGTTGCTACTTCATTTTAATTTTGTTCTATGAACTGAGGAATCCCATCCACCCTGCCCTTGACACTCTATTTACATTCTGTGATGTTTGTACATCCATGGGACTCTTGAGCAACTTTCTTAAGCTCTCCAAGGATTAGGGGACTCATCTGTAAATTGCAACAATATTGTGGTGTGACTTCCCCGGTGATGCTGAGAGAGGCTTTGCTTGACCAAACTTTAGACAGGTTCCTGAACCTTCTAGGCCCATCTGTGCACTTCCTTGTAAAACCCAGGATTAGCAAGAACCTTGCTAAATTACCTTAACCAGAACCTCCCGTCCTGCTCATTGGATCCCCCTCAATATCTAATCAGGTTCCCATCCTTCACCATCCCCTAGGTGATATCTGATCACCCTGGCTTATCTTCAGCAAGGAATCCCATTAGGCCAGTTTAACCAGAATCCTCTTTACTCCTGATGTGTCCTCTTAGTAATTTTCCATCCACTGTCCCCAGGCCCGCTGTTTGGCTATAGATTCCCACTTGCCCATGCTATATTCAGAATTGAGCCCCATTCTATATTGAGGCCTCCTTTCTCTCTTGCAGTAGTCTTGAATAAAATCTGTTTTTACCACTTTTACTGCTATCCAGCTCTAGTTTTTCTTTAACAATGCCAATGGGTAGTATGAGGGGAAGTTTAGGCCTCCCACCAATAATGCTCGTATGGGTAGGCCCATTCCTAGATATGAACAACTGACATCTTCTCAGTGTCTGTAAATTGCTGTGGAAACACAGATTCAAAGAGATAGCTACTTCTAGATTCTTTTCTTTGTAGAAATTTGTGAGCAACCATTATGTGGATTATAATAACAAAATTATTTTGAGAAATCAGCTACCCCAGTGCTGTGATAGGCTCTGAGAAATGTGGCTTTCCAACTCTTCAATTATATTAATTATTGAAAAAATAATTAAAATAGAAATCAGAATTCATTTCTCACCCGAATTAACAAAGATGGAAGACAAAACAAAATCAACAACAAAACTCCATGGGGTCTTTAAGGCTTTAATGAAATGGATATTCAGACAATGTTGATGGGTGTGTAAATTGGTATGAAATCCTTTGCCAGAGTTGTTCATATGTATTGGTTCTAGAAGATATTCATATCCTTTGACCCAATTGCTTAATGTGAATATTCTAAGGGAATAATCTTAAATATAAAAAGAGCTTTGGGTTCATGCATATTCATTGCAGCGTATGCCAAAATGCCCAACAACAGTTAAGAAATTGTGGTTCAGCCCTGGCCTGGTAGCTCAGTTGGTTGGAGCATCATCCTAATATGCCAAGGTTGTGGGTTCAGTTGCTGTTCAGGGCACATATAAGAATGAACCAATGAATGCATAAATAAGTGGAACAACAAATTGATCTTTCTCTCTCTTTCCTCTCTCTAAAATCAATAAAAATAAAAATAAAATGTATCACCATGATTTTATTTTTTTAAAAAAGAAAGAAATTGTGGTTCATCACTGGATGAACTATCATCCAGCTATTAAAGTTGGAAGTTTTTAAGAGTAAAAAAATGAAAAAGCATACATTCAAAATACAATTTAAAAAACACAATGCAAAATTGTCCATATAGAATTGTTATTACCTTATAGGAAACAAATCTGTGCAGAGAAAAAGATTGGAAATAAATATCTTTTAAAAAAAGGTTATAATGGTTATACTGAGGTAGTACAACTATGGATGGCATGTTTCTTCTTTCTATCTTTCTGATTTTCCTTAATGAATATGTATTAGGAGAAACTATTGGTTAGTGGTCTAGCATGGCATCACTCATGTATCTGGGTGCTGGTGCTGGCTGGGGCAATGAGGGTGACTGGTCATCTGTCTTCAACAGGCTGGTGGACTTATTCACTAAGTGATTGGCTGCATGCTTCCCAGGAAGAGCTCCAAAGTACAAACATTTTTCAAGGTTAGTATTCGTTATTGTCCCATTTTCCAAAGCAAATCACATGGCCAAGCCCAGAGTCAGAGTGGGAGGGGACTGCCTGAGGCATAGATGCAGAGAAGAGAATGATGGCAACCATTTTGCTAACATTAATCTATCACAGTAATCATTAACTTTAATAGCCTCTCTGAATCTGGATGATCTAGACTAGGACATAAATATAAATGACTAGAGCATGGCTTATGATTCCCTATGAGATAAAGTTCAGAGTCCTCATCTCTGACATATGACTACCTGCTCCAGTTATCTCACTCTACCCTTTCCCCCACCTTAATACCAGGCAACTGAGCTTTTTACAGATATCTGCACACACCTTACTATTTCTCACTCTGCATCATTGCTTCTGCTGCTTCAAGTGGAATGTAGTCACCCACTCTGAGTCCCACACATTAATCTACCATTGATTTTTAAACCTCTTTCAAGACAGGAAAGGGTGTACATCCTCAAGAAAGTCTATCCTGCCCTTTGGGTAGAATCGAACATTTCCTTCTTTGGAACTTGTAGAACCACATACAGATTTCTAATTTTGCACCTACATAACTTTAGTGTTAATTTGTTTAAATGCCTGTTTCCTTTTTTTAAGATTCTAAGATCCTCAAAGGTAGGGACTGTATCTTTCTTACATTAATACAAGGCCTGTCCTGAATGTATTCAGCCATGTATGGAAATGGAAAATAGAGACATTTATTAAAGATGATACAAGAACATTGTACATAGGCCAATCATGCCTCAGTCCCCTTCAAAGTAGGCACCTTGGGACCTCACACAGTTCTCCCAGTCACCATCAACTGCTGTATCACATTTTCCTGAATCTCATTGACAGTCTGAAATTTCTTCCCTTTCAAACATGATTTTAGTTTTGGGAAAAGCCGGAAGTCACAGGGCACCAAATCTGGGCTGCAGGGGGGCCGAGTCACCTGGGTGATTTGACGTTTCACCAAAAAACTCTGCAGGAGACATGATGCATGAGTGGGCGCGTTGTCATGATGAAGCTGCCAGTCACCAGTTCCCCACAGCTGTGGCCTTCTGAACCCTCTCAAGAGTTTCCATGGAAGAAGGTTCAAGCTTACTGCAAAATTTGATGCAGATTTGCTGCTCTACTCGCTGTCATTTTGAATGTGATGGCCACACAGTACACATGCTCGCTCAATGGCATCTACCACCTCCACTTGCTACTACAGTGAAGTCATTATTGTTCATGCATGTGCCTTCCAGTCCACTCTCCTTAGCTTCCAGGTTACATTGATGTTGCTCAAAATGTTCTTGTTATATTAACAATGGCTGGACTTTTTCTGGACAACCCTTGTGTCTCTAGAGTGTCTTAGCTGACAATTATTGCATGATTGGTGTTTGGGTAAATTTCTTAATGTACATTTTAAAAAACATACAAATGGCCAACAAGTAGATGAAAAGGTGCTCAACATCACTAACCATCAGGGAAATGCAAATCAAAATCACAATACAGTATCACCCCACACTTGTCAGAACGACTGTCTTCGAAAAGACAAGAGATAACAGTGTTGGCGAGGATGTGGAGAGAAGGGAACACTTGTATATTGTTGGAAATACAAATTGGTGCAGCTACTGTAGCTACTATGGAAAGCACTATGGAGATTATTCAAGAAATTAAAAACAGAGCTGCCCATGATCTAGCAGTCGCACTTCTGGGTGTTTATCCAAAGGAAACAGAAACAGGATATAGAAGAGGTATCTGTGCCCACATGTTCATTGTGGCATTATTCACAATAGAGAAGGTTTGGAAACAACCAAAGTTTTCATCAGTGAATGAATGAATAAAGAAGGTTTGGGAAATATATGCAATGGAATATTATTCACCCGTGAAAAAGAAGGAAATCCTGCCATTTGTGACAACATAGAACTTGAGAGCATTATACTAAGTGAAGTAAGCCAGATAGAGAGACACAAATACTTTACGGTATCACATATGTGGAATGTAAAAAGAAAAAGTCAAAGTCATAGAAACATAGAGTAGATGGGTGGTTGCCAGGGTCTTGGGGTGGGGAAAATAGGGAGAGGTTGGTAAAGGGGTACAAAAAGAAAAAAAAATGTACATTTTGCCCTGGCTGGTGTAGCTCAGTGGATTGAGCACGGGCTGTGAACTAGGCATCGCAGGTTCGATTCCCAGTCAGGGCACATGCCTGGGTTGCAGGCCACAGTCCCCAGCAACCGCACATTGATGTTTCTCTCTCTCTCTCTTTCTCCTGCCCTTCCCTCTCTAAAAATAAATAAATAAAATCTTAAAAAAAAAGGCTTTTTAAAAAAATGTACATTTTAAGATCACTAGTAAAATCAGGCATTTTTCATATACATACCACTTGCACATTTTTCTTCATGAGATAATTTAATTACCAGTAAAATTTGTCATGTACATATTTATATTTTCATTTTTCTCATGGAATAAAGTTTACTTTTATTTAAGTGAGTTATATACAATTGTAGGATTGAAATATATTAAGAGACTAACTCAAACATGCTTTCAAATCATACATGTTTTGTTTTATTTACTTTGTCAAACAACAAGCTCAAAATTCTGAAAACTTCACAGAAAACTTTATGGGGAAAAATCTGATGTTACTTATACTGAAAGCAGAAATACATAGTTCTGTAGTCCTAACCAAAACGAAACAGCTTGACATGACATATTAAATATAAAACAATTACTTAGGTGGAAAAATTAAAACTCAATTTTCTTTAGAGTGGGTACCTGTTAAGAGTTATAACACTTAAATTCAGAAAATCAGTCATCTCAAAAAGTTTTAACAGGTTAAATATTTTTCATATTTGTGTTCCCGAAAGCAATGAAAAGGAGAAACTCAGGGAACAGGGTGTTACTATTTACTAGTTATAATTTCTATTTTTAAGACCCTGAGTTAACTACTCTCCTCTTCTCTGCTTCTCCCTCTCCCTCTTTCTCTCTGCATTTCAGCTTGTGGTTGGTTTTGCAAGGCTGACATTTTCTTTGGAGACAGTTTTTGAAACATAAACCAGAAGAATTTGGTCAGTAACTTCGCTATTCTATAGAACATTTAGGAACCTTTTAAAAAGTCATTTACATTGGACAGAGAAGATAAAGCAAGGTGATGTTTAATTAGGAAGTTGTTCGTTATATTGTTTCTTTCTTTGTAGTTAATAGCTAGACCCACACTAATGTTTTCCAGCATCTTTAGAACACCTGCAGGTATTTAAAAAAAAATGTCCTTTTGTAACAGAACAAGTTACTGATTTGTCAATTTCTGATTTATATCATCCAGCTTTTATGCTGTGTGCTCATCAGAAAGTGAACTGCTAAGACAAGCTTCTCCTTGCCTCTGTTACCACCAGCCTGGCTCTGCCCTTCTGATGGCCAGCTGCTAGACCCCAAAAGGAGGTAAGAGCTTCTTATTTTCATTCATGTTGCTAGAGGGACAGGGAGTGGAAGGAAGAATTTTGATGGATTTTTCCAAACCCAGAGGGATAGCTGGCTTTTTGGAGACAGGGAAGCAGGGTGAGTAACCCTGCTCATGAGCGAGTAACCGATATAGTCGCATGGGGCCCTGTGCTTGGTTTAATGCTCTGCTGTTACTCTCTAGAGATTCTTCATAATTTTTAAAGAAGGGGCCCTGTATTTTCACTTTGTACTCTGTCCCACAAATTATATAGCCAGACATGCTGGGAAGACCAAGTGGTAAGGAACAGCAGTGCTGGGGACCTTCTCCTTCTCTGACGGGGAGGCCACAGGGATACTTGAAGACAGATCATGTACCTTAGGAGTCACTGCTAGGTTCCCTGAAGCTGAGCTTAGTAAGGAATAAGTGGATCTACCAGGTATCCACGCAGCTATCATAGAGACATAGGAGCTTGGACAGTAACTATTGTAGATGAAAAGAAGCCCTTTCCCTAATGTCCTGGATTTCATAAGCTTTAGAGTTCCTCTGAGATAAAGGGGGATCTCCCTCCAAAGAGATAAATTAGACCTGTAATAGTGGGTTGAATGGGATCCCCCAAAAGATGTGTCTTCTTGGAACTTCAAAATGTAACCTTAGCCCTGGCTGGTGTGGCTCAATGGATTGAGTGCCAGACTGTGAAACAAAGGGTCACCAGTTTAATTCCCAGTCGGGGCATATGCCTGGGTTGTAGGCCAGGTCCCCACTAGGGGGCACGTGAGAGGCAACCACACACTGATGTTTCTCTCCCTCTCTTTCTCCCTCTCTTCCTCTCTCTCTATAAATAAATAAATAAATAAATAAATAAATAAATAAATAAAATCTTTAAAAAAATGTAAACTTATCCCTGGCTGGCGTAGCTCAGTGGATTGAGTGTGGGCTGCGAACCAAAGCGTCGCAGGTTCAATTCCCAGTCAGGGCACATGCCTGGGTTGCAGGCCATGGCCCCCAGCAACCGCACATTGATGTTTTTCTCTTTCTCCCTCCCTTCCCTCTCTAAAAATAAATAAATAAAATCTTTAAAAAATGTAAATTTATTTGGAATAAGGGCCTTTTGAGATGTAATTAAGGTAAGGATCTTAAAATGAGATAATTCTGGATTATGGTAGGCTCTAAATCCAATGACAGGCATACTTATAAAAGATGGAAAAGGAGAAGGCATACAGACAGATACAGAGAAAGGCATATGAAGTTGCAGGTAGAGATTAGAGTGATGCATCTTTAAGTCAAGGAGTGCCAAGGATTGCCTGCAGCCACCAGAAGCTTGGAGAGAGGGACCAACCCTGATAACATGTTGATTTTGGACTTTGGGCTTCCAGGACTATTAGAGAATAAGTTTCTGTTGTTTTGAGCTGCCATATTTTTTTCAATTATACTTTACTTTCAATGTTATTATTTTTTTTAAGATTTTATTTATTTATTTTTAGAGAGGGAAGGGAGGGAGAAAGAGAGAGAGAGAGAGAAACATCAATGTGCAGTTGCTGGGGGCCATGGCCTGCAACCCAGACATGTGCCCTGACTGGGAATCGAACCTGTGATGCTTTGATTTGCAGCCTGCACTCAATCCACTGAGCTATGCCAGCCAGGGCTCAATGTTATTATTTTTAATTATTTTATTGATTCTAGAGAGAGGGAAACGGAGGGAGAAAGTGTGAGAGAGAATCACTAATGTGAGACAGAAACATCAATCAGCTGTCTCTTGTATGCCCAGAATGGGGACCAAACCCACAACCCAAACATATGCCCTAACTGGGCATTGAAACTGTGACCATTTGGTTTGTGGGACGATGCCCAACTGAGTCATACTGATTAAGGCTACTTTCAGTGTTATTTTGTAATGGTTTCAGGTGTACAGCATAGCGGTTAGACAATCATATACTTTACAGAGTGTCCTAATATTTCCAGTACCCACCTGGCACCATACATAGTTATTACACTATTACTAACTATATTCCCTGTGCTGTACTTGACATCCCCATGACTATTTTATAACTACCAATTTGTACTTCTAAATCCCTTCACCTCTTTCACCTACTCTCCCAGTCCCCCTTGCCCTCTGGCAATCATCAGTTCACTCTGTATCTGTGAGCTAGTTTCAGTTTTGTTTGTTTGTTTATTTTGTTAAATAGAATCCACAAATAAGTGAAATCATATGGTATTTATCTTTCTTTGACTGACTTATTGAACTTAGCACAGTACCCTCTAGGTCCACCTACGCTGTTGCAAAGGGTATGATTTCTTTCTAATGATTGGGTAGTATTCCATTGTATAAATGTACCATAACGTTTTATCCACTTGTCTATTGATGGGCATTAGGGTTGCTTCCGTATCTTGGCTGTTTAAATAACTCTGCAATGAACATAAGTGTGTGTATATTGTTTTGAATTAGTGTTTTATTGGGTAAATTCCCAGAAGTGGAATAGCTGGGTCATAAGACAGTTCCATTTTTAATTTTTTGAGAAACCTATGTTTTCCATAGTAAGCCACCACATTTTTGATAATTTGTTATGACAGGCTCAGGAAACTAACATAGCCTGTGTCAGCAAAGTGTTTGGCTATTAAGATTTAATTTGATTTTGAGGGGAAAAATGGTACTTGCATCACTGTTTGTTTTAGCCAGAAAATAAAAGCTTTCCCAGAATCCTCCCAGGAAACTGCTTCCTTCTATCCCATTGGTCAGTGTTGGGCCACATAGTTACCTATAGATGCAAGGGGCCTTGGAAAATGGATATTGAGTAAAGGGAACAGAATAACCAAGGTTGGATTGTTGCCCTAAGTAAAATGGGAGTTCTCTTAACAAACAGAAGGTTCATAGATTTGGAGGACAAATGGGCAACTAAAGGACATTATCTGCCATAATGTGGTATTTGTATAGTTAAAAATTAGTAATGGTAAGTTACATTTGAATATCAACATGGGCAAGATTATGATTATTCTTAGCTCCTAGCTACTAAAATGAGATCCCTGGGCTAACAGAAAAGGAGCAGCGGGGAGTTGGTTAGAAATGTAAAAATTGGACTCCATCCCAGACCTAATGAATTAAAATCTGCATTTTTAACAAGATCTCCAGTTGATTCCTATGCACATGAAGATTTGAGAAGTATTGGTTTAGGTGACTGAGTGTAATATGACTAAACTATTGAAGATAAAGCAAGTTGCTATTGTGAGACAAGAACAAATTGGCACCAATATACAAGAAAATACCAAGTCCAAAAAAGAAACAGTAGGCAAAAATCAGAAACCTTTGAAATGTTGTAATGTGAGTGTAATGCAATATACACACAGGAAGAAAAAAGATTTTTTTGGTCAATTTCAAGTGGAATGAAACATATCAGATAACCACTGTAAGACTCCCTACCATCACATTTTTGATAAATTTCAGTAATATTGAATTCCTTAAAGCACATACAAGTACCAATTAATGTCTTCACTAGCAAAGAAGGAATAATCAAGCGTTCAAACTGATTAATCCTTAAGTCCAAAGATAGATCTGTTATCACTAGCGATATCCAACATTAAAATTAGATGAATTGGTGTAAACATACCTCAGAAATCCAATACTTTCTTTCTATAAGATTTGATTCTTTATTGAAACTTTGTAGTGGATGAAAAATATCTTTTCTTTTTATCCTTTAATGAAACCCTACAGTTTATTTCATGCCAACCATTCTAAAAGCCTTTTGAGAACAATTAATATATGTGTGTGTCTGTACATATATACATATACATACACACACATACCTTTGAAATGTAATGTGAGCATATATACAGACATACACACATATCTATATGTTATATGTGCTTGTTGCTTCAGCCTCATTTTGAGGGAACAGAGATACTTATGATTTGCAATGTTGCCTTAGGCTAGGGTTCATTTAAAAGCAAATGCATTGGTTTTTAAAAACATAATTTATTTATAATAGACCATAGCCTCCAGTTGTTGTGCCTGTGCTGAAACTGTTTATTTAGCGTGCATTCATAAACCCCAGAGTTGGAAATAAAATAGTACAGTCAGCATTTTACTTTGGGGATGTCATACCAATTTATTTGAGCAAGGGCATTTGCTTTTTAACAATGGAAGGTATCAGCATAAAAATATTAGCTAGCCCTGGCTGGTGTGGCTCAGTGGGCTGAGTGCCAGCCTGAGAACCCAAAGGTCACCAGTTCAATTTTCAGTCAGCACACATGCCTGGGTTGTAGGCTAGGTCCCCAGTTGGGGGAGTGTGATGTTTCCCTTACACATTGATGCTTCTCTCCCTCTCTTTCTCTCTTTCTCTCTCTCTCTTCCCCTCTCTCTAAAAATAAATAAATGGAATCTTAAAAAAATTAAAAAATATTAGCTAAATATACTGCTTGAATTGATCTATTTTATCACAGAACTCTTTCTGGTAGCAAACTTGGATAACTGCTTCTTTAAGGGGGGTAAAGCAGACTGTAGAAAAAGGCAGGTAGATTGGAGGCATTAAAATCAGACGGTTCACAGAAGAAGCTATAGGAATGTCCAATGAACCCATGAAAAGGTGCTCAACATGATTAATTATCACAGAAGTGGAATTAAAACCCAATTGAGATATCACTACAGTGCCTGAAATGAAAAAGACTGATGACACCAACTATTGGCAAGGATGTGGAGCAACTGGAATTTTTTTGCATTGCCAGTAGGAATGTAAAATGATACAACTTTGGAAACCTTTTTGTCAGTTCCTTATAGAGTTAGACATACTATAGGACCCAAGAATCCCACTATTAGGCATTTTTCTCATGAGTCATGAAAACATTTGTCCTCCAAAACATTATATAAAAATGTTTGTTAGTAACTTTATTTTTTATTTATTTTTTTAAAGATTTTATTTATTTATTTTTAGAGAGGGAATGGAAGGGGAGAGAGAGAGAGAGAGAGAGAGAGAGAGAGAGAGATCAATGTGCGGTTGCTGGGGGACATGGCCTGCAACCTAGGCATGTGCCCTGGCTGGGAATCGAACCTGCGATGCCTGGTTCGCAGCCCGCGCTCAATCCACTGAGCTACACCCGCCAGGGCTGTTAGTAACTTTATTTATAAAAGCCCCAATCTGGAAACAACTCAAATATTTATCAGCGGGAGAATGGATTATCAAATAGTGGTATATTTATACAGTGGAATACTACTGAGTAATAAAAAGGAAGTAAGTACATAGAACATGGGTAGGAACACACAGCTGAATCTCAAAAACATTATGTCGAGTGGAAGATGTCATTCTGTTGGATCCCATGTAAATGAAATTTTAGAGCAGACAAAACTAACCTGTGGTGATAAAAATCAGAAACTGGAGGGAATTGGGGATTGGATGGGAATTGACTAGAAAGAGGCACAAGAAAACTTTCAGGGAAGAAGGGTATATTCTGTCTTGATTAAGGTGATGGTTACATGGGTGTATACTTGTCAAAACCCATTGAACTGTATACTTAATGTCTATGTGTTTACTTCATGTCAATTATGCTTAAAAAAATAAGAGTCCCTCCTATTCCCACTCCATCCAAGAAAATGTCTGCCCAAACAACCTATAATGCAAAAGATTCTTTTTTTGTTTTATTTTTTAAAATTTTATATATATATGTATTTATTTATTTATTTATTTATTTATTTTAATCATTGTTCAGCAAAAGATTCTCTTTTAGGCTAAGGCCTCCTAGGTCATAATTTGCCAATTCATGCTGGAGCTCTAAGCTGGTTCGTCTGCATGGATTGCCTGTCACAGGTGGCAAACACAAGGCCCGTGGGCCGAATCTGGCCCTCCACCTTGTTTTATCCAGCCCAGCACCTTGTTTCTACCTGGCGGCAGCACTGAGCTCCTTGCCCCTAGTTAAGGAGTAGTTACATGTATACAGTCCTGAAGTTACATTCAGCCCTCTGAAGGCAACCAGGAGGCAGATGCGGCCCCCGGTGACAATGAGTTTGACACCTCTGGATCTGAGCCTGATGATCCTGGTGTTTTACCTCCAACCTCACTTTGGTGTTTCAGTGAAGGCTGCTTATCTTACCTCAAGTTTTATTTTTATTTCCTGTCATTTCTTTTCCTTCATCTTTTGACCACAGGCACTTGTTGGTCAATATATATTGAGAAAAGGCTCAATATATATGAAAAAAATTGTTGTTTCTTTTGAGTCTTATTCCCTCCCTATTAAAAAAAAAACAGCTTAATGGTGTGTTCGTTTTTTTCTAACTGCCAAATCTGATGCAATGTAATAACTTAATTAGATTAGATTACTGTTTATATTAAACTCAAATAATGATTAAATTGGAAATTTTATGGCAACAGCTCACAGGTAAAATCAGCCGAAATCAACCAGTACTTGTCTTAACTCATTCTTTGTGTATCCTACGTCCATCACCAGGAGGTCTAGGAGGCTGAGCTGACAGATGAATGGCCCATTAATGGAATGCATCTAGGTCACAGTTAAACTGACATATGAAGCCAGACATGGGCAGCGGCACTTCCAAAGCTCTCTTTCCTCACTGCCATATGGCAGGAACCCAGGTGGTGCCCTTGAGTGTGCTCTCTCTCTCTGATGCTCAATTTCCCCAGTATACAACCTACCTCCAGCTCCAGAGTTTACAGCATCTCCAAATGATGACTTTAAAAACCTTCTTAAAGCCCTGGCTGGCGTAGCTCAGTGGATTGAGCGCGGGCTGTGAACTAAAGCATCACAGGTTCGATTCCCAGCCAGGGCACATGCCTGGGTTGCAGGCCACGGCTCCCAGCAACCGCACATTGATGTTTCTCTCTCTCTCTCTTTCTCCCTCCCTAAAAAATAAATAAATAAATCTTAAAAAAAAAACCTCTTAAATTGAGGTATAACATATATACAGTTGTGGCAGCTAGTCTTCCTGCTCTGGTATTCCTCGCCCCCCCATTGAATCTGGCTGGTCTATGACTTGAGTTAAACAATAGTATGTGTCATAAAAGGCCCTGGGCCAGTTCTGGGTCTAGCTTTAGAAGCATTTAGGTTTTCTTTTCTCTTGGAACACTTGTTTTTAAACACCTGTCAGTTTAGGCCCTCCAAGAAGCAAACACTGAAACCAAATGATATATGCAAGAGACTTACTAAGGGACGTGCTAGTGGGGGATAAAGGGAGGGAGAACAGGAGTACCCTGAGAAAGTCATCAGATTGTGTTGCTGGTCTGACATTCCCTTACTCAGCGAGTTTAATAAATCCAGGTTTGTGGGATTAAGGGGCAGCCCTGGTGGTCTCCGCACACTTTGTATTGCTGTATACAAAGTGAAGAGTGGGAGAAAGAGACAAAACAAGAACATCCCCAAATACAACTTGAAGCAAGGTTCTATTAGTGTAGACTTCTTGGAATTAGTTATAAATGGAACTATCCATCATTCTTGGTTTGAGAACAGGCCTCCTCCTGTATTCAGAGTTCATGCCAAACCATGGTTAACGGTGGAAACTGCTGGAGAAGGGGAGTTGGAGGGAGTGTTGGGTCCCAAATGGCTGCAGTCTCTTTCCAAACAGATCACTCCCTACTTGCCCCAATCACGTGATGATATTTTTTGGTCCCGTCTTTCTGCAGTATTTGACAATTTGATTATTGCCTTCTTCTTAAAATTCTTCTGTAGACCTTCATAATATTGTGCATTCTGGATTATCTTTCCTCCTCTCTGATAATTCCTTCTCAGTTCTAGATGGGCAGGGAGCTGAAGTGAGATAAAGAATAAGAAATGACCACTGAGTTAGTAGTTATGATGTCATCCACACTTTTAGAAAAAGCAGAGGAAACAGAAGACGGATTGCAAGGGACAGGGGAAAGAGTAGTAAGTGACTGTGGGTCTCTATTTCACAAAGCTTGGAGGTTGCTATTGTTTTTGTTTGTTTGCTTGCTTTTTGGTCTCTTCTCTATTTTATTTATTTATTTTATTTTATTTTTTTAATTTATCTATTTTAAAAAATATTTTATTTATTTATTTTTAGAGAGAGGGGAAGGGAAGGAGAAAGAGAGGGACAGAAACATCAATGTGTGGTTGCCTCTTGTGCACCCCGCACTGGGGACCTGGCCCACAACCTAGGCATTTGCCCTGACTGGGAATCGAACCAGTGCTCATTTGGTTCAAAGGCTCGTGCTCAATCCATTGAGCCACACCATCCAGCGTCTTCTCTAGTTTATCACACAGTTCTTCAAGCAGTAGCTATTCCTAGAGCTGCTGGGATGTAGAGATGGCAAGGACCCTCCCTGTCCTCCAGGAGCAGGTTTCTGATCATGACCAGTAACTATATACACTAGGAATCACAGAAAATGGTGAATACCACATGAGCCTCCAGGTTACCTGGAGAGATTTGTTTTCAAAAAGTCAAGAGGGTTGAACATATTTATATAGGAAAAGATAGACATATGTTAATCCACTAATGGATACATAAATAAGCAGAACAACACACCAGTACCTCTCTTCTCCTCTCCTCTTCCCCTCCCCTCACCCCTTCCTTTCCTCTCTCCTCTCTGAAATAAATAAAACATAAAATAAATTAAAAAATGGAAGTCCCTTGTTGCTGGAGCACGTTGCTAGGGAACGAAGGCGCCTGTGTTGGTGGGCGAGCAGGCTGGCTGCTTGGAGGGTTATCACTCCAGGGACTGTGGCAGGAACACATGTCCGTTCTCTTCTGGAGACCTCTGCCCACTGAAGTGCCACCTTGTGCAGACTGAACAGTCCTCAGGAACTCTCAGTATTGGTTGTCTCAATGCCCTCTTGCCATAGCTGCTTCTCCACATGCTCTGACCAATAGATAGGCTCAGCTGAGGACTGCTTCTCAGTGGCGGTTGAGACGATGGCATCCTGACACAACTGACTTCATCTTCATGCCAAAACAGCTTCACTTCTAAAAACAAACCTTTTTCTTTGTTACAAATAAGTGGATTTGAAATCATATCAAATCAATAAACAACAATGGTATTATGATTCCCTTGGTTTCAGAGATAGACAGGTTGAGGTTTGAGGAGGGAGAAAAAGGAAGCAAGAGAGAGGCCAGTGGGATTTTGGGGACCTAGAAATGTGTGCAGAGGAAACATTCTGGAGGACTGTTTATTTAGGCAGAGCCAGGGAGCCTCATGAACACAGTGGTCTGAGTCTCTTGACCCTGTCCAGGCAATGAGAAAACCCATTTCTGCTTTGTGACTCTGCACCTGTTACGTTTATTTACTAGGGCACGCTTTCTTAAAATGTGGTCAGACTCTGATTCTATCCTCTTTAAACACAAACACCACAGAAAACAGTATGGAATTTCCTCAGAACACTAAAAATGGAACTGCCTTTTGACCTGGCAATTTCACTGCTGGGATTATACCCTAAGAACCCTGAAGCACCAGTCCAAAAGAACCTATGTACCCCAATGTTCATAGCAGCACAATTCACAATTGCGAAGTGCTGGAAGCAACCTAGGTGCCCATCAGTAAATGAGTGGATAAAAAACTGTGGTACATTTACACAATGGAATTCTATGCAGCAGAAAGGAAGAAGGAACTCCTACCCTTCGTGACAGCATGGATGGAACTGGGGAGTGTTATGCTAAGTGAAATAAGCCAGGTGGTAAAAGACAAATACCATATGATCTCACCTATAAGTGGAACCTGATCAACAAAACAAACAAGCAAGCAAGCAAAACAGAACCAGAGACATTAGAATAAAGAACAAACTGACAGTAACCAGAGGGGAGGTGGTAAGGGATAATGGGAAGAAAAGGGGGAAAGATTGTCAAGCAAGATGTATAAAGGACCCATGGACAAAGCCAAAGAGGGGTAGGATCAAGGGTGGGAAGTACAGATGGGTGGGGTAGGGGGGAATGGTCGGGGGGGGAAAATGGAGACAACTGTGCTTGAACAGCAATAAACACAGAGAAAAAAAAACACAATAGGTTAGGTTTTACACAATTCGATTTAAAAACCAATATTCCAAGGGGAAGTAGCTGGCACAGTGGAAAAGGTTACAATCATATGTGAGAGAATATTCTTGCTATTGTCATATGGAGAATGCTTGTAAGTTTTCAGATTATGGCTTTTCAAAAAGATGTCTGTTTCTCTGATTGAGAAAAATTATTCAAAACATCAAAACAAGGCAAAAGGGTGACTGAATGTCCTTTTGATACCATGTTGCAGCACTATACAACAGTTCTGCCCAAGGATTATTTCATTCTCTGGACTCTGGATCTTTGATGGACATACTAGTTTCTATTGATTAGGGTTCAAAATCTGTAAACTTACATGTTAACTTGTATATTTTTGTTCAACAGAGATGTCTAATAGAAACACTAACTCCAAGGGTTATAGTTTTATTGGCCTGTAGGATAGTAATAGCTTTGCTGCTAAGTTAACAAACTTATGTCAGCATGTTTTTCCTGTTTGAATAGGTCAAAGATTTCTTTATTATGAATGAAGTAAGACTGTTACACACATTCATTCTGTGTTAGGGGATGGGTGGGGTTAAGATGAAGATCTGGGGTCTAGCTGTTCCTCTGAAAGAACTTTCAGCCACTCTGCTTTGGGCTCCACCCTGCATCCCACCTTCAGAGGGCCTTCTTCCTCAAGTTTCTGAGCTTTTCTGGGGGTTCCATGACATGGATTGTCTTAGCTTTTCATTGGATTTCTACCTCATAGGCAATTGCTGTTTCTACTTCATTATATCATATACCATTGGGCCGTCCACCTCCCAGCTTTCAAAATTTTGTTGTTATACCTTATTGGCTGTCATCTTCTCTGGGCTTCCTGTTTCCTTGCAAGTCTGTGCCTTTAAAATTTTCCTTTCACTCTTTCCAGTGTTTCAAAAGGGAATATATATATATATATATATATGGTCAATCTGCCTTGTTTAAGTAAAATAGCATATGATTCTAAAATATACCCCATAATATAGCAGTCGTTTCTTTCTCCATCGCTTCAAGGAACTCATCAAAGGCTGAGAGAGGATCAAAAAGTCCTGGGGATTCAGTCACTTGTACCTCAGTCTGATCTTCCCTAAAAAGTCCAATATCTTATCCTGAACATTAGAAATTACAGTATTTGGGATCTCTAATGATAAGTTCAAACTATTCAGTGTTTTCAACACATCACTGAGTTGCAGTTCAGAAAGTAGCAAACACTGGAATATGCAGAAGTAGTATTTACTGGCACAATCAGTGTCATGCTTATATGAGCATCATTTTTCTTGATAGTTAATACACTCCAGTATGGAAAAGCCATCTTGTATATCCTGCCTATTTCTTTTCACAGAATAACGAAAAAACAGGCACTGGCGGTGGCAGTTTAGTCAGCGTAATTCCACATTGAATGAAGAAGCAGGTTGCTGACATCTGGCTGTCCTGAGTGAGTAAAGGAGTGTGAAAAAGTGTCATTTTATTCATACGCTATAGCTATCTATTGTCTCTTATCATCTCCCTGCATATCATTCATTCAATCTCTGCTTGATACAATTTCCTGGTTTTCCTTTGGAAGACCAGCCCCTCTTGTATCTCATATTCTGTGCTTTGGTGAGATTTGAATTCATCCCCAGTACCAGAAATGGATGGTGTGACTCAAGTGTGGCCAGTCAAAGCATAGCATTCCCTTGGCCACAGAAGCTAATTCATGGATGGGCATGTGACCCAATTAGACTTAGCCAAGGAGATTTAAGTAGATGTTAGTTGGGGCTATTGGAAGGGTGGCTAGTTGGACTTCAAGCTGCGAGCGTGTGTAAGTAGAGCATCTGGGAGACTCTCTATGGAGCCTGAAAATGAAGCGAAAAGAGGAGAAGGCAGAGGAAAACTGGAGACAAACAGTTTGTGATGGTATTGCTTGAGTGCTTGAATTAAGTTACTTGAGACAATAAATGATCAATGGCTTAAGGCAATTTCAACTATTTTTCTGTCACTTGCCGCCAATCTGAGTCACCCAGCAAAGCCCTGCATTGCTGCATGCATAGTTGGTGCTTCAGCAGCACTGGCTTCTACAGTATTTTTACCTAAATGAAAAATTGCTGTGTAACATGGGTATTGAGAGATAAAAGAAAGCACTGAGCACATTTCACTCGTATATGATCATTTTATATGCCAAGAACAAATTTATTGTAGCTGTAATGTGAAATACCTATTTACATAAACACCATAATTAGTGCTTGTTTATATAGAATACCATTGATATTAGCGGATGTACAACAACATCATTTGATCAGAGAATTTTGGCAACTGGCCATTTCATTTTCCTCCTTAGCATAACATTTCCATTAACTTTGTGAGTGGTTTTACAAACTTCTTGGCAGTAGTACAAATTGAACCTTTAGCATCCTGGAAAGCACAATTTTTAGCTTATTCTGGAAATTCTGTTCGTTTACCATTGTGCTTTGTTTGTGAACAGTATTCAAAGGCTTCAGTGGCTTCCTGCCACCATTTGACAGTTTCGGAATAGGCAAAGCAGAGGGATCTAGAGACAAAATCTAATTTGTATATAATTATTGTATTTTTTACTCCTATTCTTTTTTGTCTGCCCATCGCACTTATAGATTCTCCTGCCCAGCAATGCAAAGTCAGCTCTATTTTCACACAGACTTCTTATGCACTTGTGCACTTATGAATTTATTCTGCACTGCAGTATTTAGATAACTTTTTCTTAACTGCTTTCATGCTTCAATGGACTGCTGACCCAGTTTTACAAATTGGGAATATGAGGAAGCACTTTGGTTACAACAAAAATGAAAATTAGACAAATGTAAGTAATAATGTACAAGGGACGCAAAGACACATTAGCTGAGATCAAATGCCCTAGCAACTGAATGTTAGCCGGAAGAAACCGATCAATTGAGTTTTTATGGTGAATGCACAAACTTTAGGATTGTAATGGTAATTGAAGTTTCTGTGAAAAATCATAATTTATTTTACATTTCCAATTTATTGCATGTATGTGGACACAATTTTTTTATTTTTCCTCTTGAGACTCCTGAACTGTATACCCCTTCTGAGGACTCCAGGCATTACCAGTGATCTGAGGACTGCACTCAGCCAACACTTCTCAGAGGATACTTGTTGGAAGGTGAGCAAGAAAGCCTTGACAGTAGGAAGGAGAGCCATTAGCATCAACAGTATGATTTACCAAACTATCAGTAGTATGGGACTTTTAAGGTCTTCTCTCTTACTAACTTTCAAATATATAATGCAGTATTGTTAACTATAGTCACCATGCTGTACATTATGTCCCAGAACTTCCTTACTTTATAGCTGAAAATTTATACTCTGACCAACAACTCCCCATGTCCCCCCCCCTCAGCGTCTGGCAACCGCCACTCTACTCTGTTTCTGTGAGCGCAGTGTTTTTAGATGCCTTATATAAGTGAGATCATACAGTATTTTCTTTTTCTGTCTGACTCATTTTATGGATGGCCTCAACATCTATCCATATTGTAGCATATGTCAGGATTTCCTTAATTCGCATAGCTGAATATTATTTTATTGTATGTTTATACAGCATTGTTTATCCATTCATCTGCTGATGAAAATTTGGGCCAGGTAATTATATTATTAAAAATTTTGTTATTTTACATGCTTATACTCCATCTCATTCTTATGTAAATTAATTTGAGGGAGAATTTTCACTTATTTAAAAAAAGAAAGAAAAATAAAACAACAAAACTCACTTAGAGTTTGCCTTGCTAATTTACTAAGTATGTTTTGGATGTGTGGTTTGAAAGTTGCTAAAGAGAAAGTTTTTTTTAAAAATTTTTTATAAAGATTTTATTATTTATTTTTAGAGAGGGAAGGGAGGGATGGAGAGAGAGAGAAACATCAATGTGCGGTTGCTGGGGACTGTGGCCTGCAACCCAGGCATGTGCCCTGACTGGGAATCGAACCTGCGATGCCTGGTTCACAGCCCACGCTCAATCCACTGAGCTACACCAGCCAGGGCTAAAGAGAAAGTTTTAAATTAATTTCATTAAATTAAAATTGAATCAATGATTTTCTGGGTTCAGGAAATTCTTCTGTGATGAATTATAGATATAAATATTCATATATGTTTAAATGTATCTATAATAAAGAATCTTTATGTGTCTTCTGTGTTTTAAGTCAAGTAGATCAGGGGTCTGCAGCCCCTGGACTCTGGACCAGTACTGGCCAGGTCTGTGGTCTGTTGGGAACCTAGGAACTGGGTTGCACAGCAGCAGGTGAGGGACAGGCAAGCTAGTGAGGCTTCATTGGTATTTACAGCCACTTCTCCGTCACTGGCATTACCACCTGAGCTCCACCTCCTGTCAGATCAGTGGCAGTAGATCCTCACAGCAGCGCAAACCCTACTGTGAACTGTGCATGTGAGGGATCTCGGCTGCACATCCCTTATGAGAATCTAGTGCCCGATGATCGGAGGCAGAGCTGAGGCGGTGATGCTAGTGGTGGGGAGCAGCTGCAAATACAGATTGTCATTAGAGGAGAGGTTTGACTGCAGAGACCGTAATAAATCAACTGCTTGCAGACTCATATCAAAACCCTATGAGTGAGTGGCAAATAACCACTCAACTGCATCTGGTGGCAGGCTATAAAGCCATCCCCCACTCCTGTCCAAGGAAAAATTGTCTTCTGTGAAACCAGACCCCAAAAAGGCTAGGGACTGCTGAACTACATACGTGAAAATAAAGGATGACTCAACAAAGAAATAGAGGTAATTAACAAAATGATTCATAATGAAATTTATTTTAAACCTGTCCTGAATTTCTTTAAATTTCAGTTATCCTTATGAAAATGTGGTTTATACAGTTTCAGAAACCTATCTGAAACATACCCACTGTGTCAAGCAAGACCCCACTGAGCTATTAAAATGCTTTCCTCTACAAGGTGGGAAAGTCAGGAAGCCTGAGAAAAGTCTGGAGACCTGCCCTCTCCACCTGGACACCCAGATGGAGCTGCCTCATGTGGTCCTGCTCTCTGGAATCAGTGGCTTCTGTTGAAGACTCTGATCCAGGGTAAGAAAGAGGCAGGGGGAGGCATGATTTAAAAGGCCACCATTTGAGAAGGCTCAGTTTCACTGCTCTCCTGGCCTAGTCTTTATGTTTGTTTTTAGTTGAAGTAGTCCAAGGTGATCATGGCATTTGCATGATGTAATGAAGTGGCCAAGAGAGGCAACACCCCCAGTGTGAAGCATTACTTGTTTGTATCAGTGTGGATTGGTACAGGCTGGGAGTTAAATTCCTAGCATGATTTAGGTAGAGAGGAATTAGATTGTTGTCCTACCCACAACACATTGTTCTTTCTTTGCTCTGACAAGGAAATAATGGAGAGGTGATAGGGATATGCTATGGAGTTTAAAAGCATTAAAAAAGTTGAGCCATAGTTCACATGCCATGAAATTAACCCTTTTAAATTATATAACTCAGTTGGGTTTAGCCTATTCACAAGGTTGTGCAGACATCACTACTAATTCTAGAACATTTTCATCATGTTCCAAAGGAAACCCTGTAGCCACTGGTAGTCACTCTCCATTTTCCTCCAATCTGTCCCCACCCAGCTCTAGGCAACCACTCTTTCTGTCTAGCTTTGCCTGTTGTGGTCATTTCATAGAAACAGAATCATATAATATGTGGTCCTTTGTGTCCAGATTATTTCACTTAGCATAATGTTTTCCACGTTCATCCATGTTGCAGCATATACCATTACTTTACTCTTTTTTAATATTGAGTAATATTTCATGGTATGGATAGACCACATTTTGTTTACCCATGCATCAGTTGGTGGACATTTGAGTTGTTCCACTTGATGGGTAAATGAATCATACTGCTATGAACATATGTGTACAACTTCTGTGTGGACACTTGTTTTCATTTTTAACTGCTGGGTCATATGGTAACTCTGTTTAATCTGTTGAGGAGCTCAGACTGCTTTCCTAAGCAGCTTCACCATTTTGTATTCCCAGCAGCACTGTGTGAGGGCCCGATTTTCTCTGCATCCTCACCAATACTTGTTACTATCCCTCTTTTTGATTGTAGTCATCATAGTGGATCATGCTATATATTTGACGAACTCTCATACACTTCCCTAAATACATATTTTAAGCCAGTTGTTATCTCTGGGGACATAACAGGCTTATAAAAGTTTTCTAATAGTGCTTTCAAATCCTCATTGTGCATTAAAGCCTTTTTCTATCAATGCAAGTACAGCACTCTGGTTTCAAAATGGAAATAATTACAGACGTGATAAACTCTTCAGTTTTTTAATCCAGTGTTGTTATTTTCATCATCACTGAGTTGGCATGTGTAGTAGTATAGAAACTGTTTGCAAACGCATATTTCCTCATGAGGTTCTGAAGCTAAAAAAAGAAAAAAATCCAGCTTATTAGTGGATGCTCCTGTTCCTGGCTCTCATTTCAGTAAGGGGTGGAGTGTTGTGAGGATAATCTGCCGCATGTGAAATAAACATCCTTTTTCAAATGAACATACTCTTCTAATTTCTTTCAGTGCAAAAGGAAGGCAGGCATTGTTGGCCAGATGTGCTGAACTTTCTCATGAGGTCACATTCCTTAAAAAAACTTGAGTAATTGCCAGATATGTCACTATTTTCAAAGAGAAAGGCATGGCCTAATATTGTTATTTTGTTTAATATTTGTGTCTAATGTTCAGGTTTAAAAACACTTAGATGTAGGAGTCCAGGTGAGAGCTTGCACATTGGAATTAAAAAATGGGACTGCTAAGGGGTATTCATAAAGCTTGTATTTTATTTTAATATAAAATAAATAGCCCTGGCTGGTGTGGCTGCTCAGTGGATTGAGTGTCATCCTACAAACTAAAAGGTCATGGCTTCGATTCCCAGTCAGGCCACATGCCTGGGTTGCATGCCAGGTCCCCAGTTGGGGCCTGTGCAAAAGGCAACCAATTGATGTTTTCTTTTGCATATCAATGTTCACTCCCTCTCTTTCTCCCTCCCTACCCCTCTCTCTAGAAGTAAATAAATAAAATGTTTAAATATTTTGTTTTGGAAAACTTCAAATATAAAAAATTAGATTGATATAATTCTCCCCTTGTACCTATCACTTAGCTAAAACAGTTGTCAACATTTTACAATTCTTGTTTCCAACTAATCCTTCCCTGGTTTTTTCTTTTGTGCCTGAGTTCTTTAATGCAAATTCAAGATATTATGTCATTTTGCCTGTAGATCATACAGAATGCATCTGTATTGTTTTTCATAAACACTATGACATTATGTCATTACCACACTTTAAAAATAAATAATATCATTTAACATCATCTAATACACAGTCCATATTCAAATTTCCGTTATGGTCGACTGAGTTTGTTTTTAAGTTTTTTTGTTATGGGAAATTTGGACATATACAGCATAAAAAGAGTAATAAAAATGAACCCTCTCATGTATCCATCACCCACTTTCAACAATTATCAATTCTAACTTCGTTGTTTCATCTACAATCTCATATACTCCCCCATTATAGTTTTATTTTTCTTTCAAATATATTTCTTTTTGTATTGTGGTAACATTCATCTAACATAAAATTCACCACTTCTACCATTTAAACGTGTACAATTAAGTGGCATTTAGTAATTCACATTCTTGTGCACTCATCACCACTACCTAATTTCAGAAGGGTTTTATCAGCCCAAAAGGAAACCGCATGGCCCTTAAGCAGTCACTCCCCATTCCTTGCTCCTTCCAGTCCTAGTAAACACTAATTTTCTTTCAGTTTCTAGAATCTGCATATTCTGGGTACTTCATATAAATGTATATCCTTTGTAATTTTGTTTTTTTTTAATTTTTTTATTGTTCTACAATTATAGTGTCCCCATCCCCCCCATTACTCTCCCCTGCCCTACCCACCCCCACCTTCCACTTTCAATCCTCCCCCACCATTGTCTTTGCCCATGGGTCCTTTATACATGTTCCTTGACTTGACCCTTCGTCATCTTTCCCCCATTACCCCTCCCCCCAGGTCACTCTCAGTTTGCTCCTTATTTCCATATTTCTGGTTATATTTTGCTCACTTGTTTGTTTTGCTGATTACGTTCCACTTATAGGTGAGATCATATGGTATTGGTCTTTTACCACCTGACTTATTTCACTTAGCATAATGCTCTCCAGTTCCATCCATGCTGTTGTGAAGGGTAGGAGCTCCTTCCTTCTTTCTTTCTACTGTGTAGTATTCCATCGTGTAAATGTACCACAGTTCTTGGATCCACTCACTTGCTGATGGACACTTAGGCTGTTTCCAGCACTTGGCTATTATAAATAATGCTGCTATGAACATTGGGGTGCATAGGTTCTTTTGAATTAGTGATTCAGGATTCTTAGGCTATAGTCCCAGCAGTGGGATCACTGGATTGAAAGGCAGTTCTATCTTTAGTTTTTTGAGGAAATTCCATACTGTTTTCCACAGTGGTTGCACCAGTCTGCATTCCCACCGATAGTGTACTAGGGTTCCGTTTTCTCTACAACCTCACTAGCACTTGTCGTTTGTTGATTTGTTTATGATGGCCATTCTGACTGGTGTGAAGTGGTATCTCAT
>PVIA01001258.1:112301-137049 GCA_004024845.1 Tonatia bakeri
GGGGGGGGGGGGGAGAGAGAGAGAGAGAGAAACACCAGTGTGCGGTTGCTGGGGGACATGGCCTGCAACCCAGGCATGTGCCCTGACTGGGAATCGAACCTGCGATGCCTGGTTCGCAGCCCGCACTCAATCCACTGAGCTACACCAGCCAGGGCAGTCCTTTGCCCATTTTTAAATAGAATTGTTTATCTTCCGGGTGTGGAGCAGTGTGAGTTCTTTATATATTTTAGAGATGAAACCTTTGTCCAAGGTATCATTGGGAAATATATTTTCCCATACAGCTGGTTCCCTGTTCATTTAGCTGATGTTTTCTTTAGCTGCCTAAAAGCTTTTTAATTTGATATAGTCCCACTTGTTTATTCTTTATTTAGATCACTTGCTCTAGGGGATATATCAGTGAAAATATTGCTGTGTTCAGGAATATCTGAAATTTTCCTGCTTATGTTCTCCTCTAGGACTTTTATGGTGTCACAACGTATATTTAAGTCTTTTATCCACCTTGAATTTATATTTGTGTATGGTGTAAGTTGGTGGTCGTTTCATTTTTTTGCATGTAGCTGTCCAGATTTCCCAACACCATTTGTTGAAGAGGCTACTTTTACTCCATTTTATGCTACTGTCGCCTTTGGCAAATATTAATTAATTGACCATGGAGACTTGGGTTTATTTTCCAGCTCTCTATTGTGTTCCATTGGTCTATATACCTGTTCTTGTGCTAGTACCAGGGTGTTTTGATCACAGTGGCCTTGTAATACAGTTTAGTATCAGGTATTGTGATCCCTTCTACCTTGTTCTTCTTTCACAAAATTGATGAGCCCATTCAGGGTCATTTATGGCTCCATATACATTTTTGAAATGTTTGTTGTATATCTGTGAAATATGTCACTGGTAGGGATTGTGTTGAATCTACAAATTGCTTTGGGTAGTATGGACATTTTGATGATGTTAATTCTTCCAATCCATGAACATGGTACATGCTTCCATTTGTGTCTTCCTTAATTTCTTTCTTCAGTGTTGTGTAGTTTTCTGAATGCAGGTCTTTAACCTCCTTGGCTAGGTTTATTCCTAAGTACTTTATTTTTCTTGTTGCTATGGCAAATGGGACTTTTTTCTATGTCTCTTGTAGTTTGAAGTGAATCTGAAACAATATAATTTCACTCATAAATACTTCACACTATATCATTATAAGGACTCTTCCTTTACACTTAATTATAAGAGTATTATCACAGTAATTACTATCGCAGAATATCTAGCCAGTGTTCAAATTCCCATTTGCATCATAAGTGCCATACATTTGTTTTAGTTTGTTTGAGTGAGGACCCAAATAAGATCCACAGATTATGATTAAATTATTGCACCAAAAACCTCTTTCCATGTAAAGATTCCTTATCATTATCTTCTCTTCTCCCTCGGAATTTATTTGTTGAAAAAAATTGTCTTGGAAACAGTCCCTCTGTCTGGTTTTGGATGCTTGCTTCTCTGTGGTGGTATCTAAAATGTTCTTCTGTCTTCTGCATTTCCTGTCCATTGATAGTTCTGTCTACAGTTACACTGTCCTGTATTGTGGCCACTGGACATATGTGGTTGCTGAGCACTTGAGATGTGACTAATGGCAAAAACTCTCTCCTTGACTAAACTTGAGTCAACCTCCTCTGACTCTGAACCTTTCTGACTAGGTTCTGGCATTGTGCTTTGTCCTTGACCTGCTTAATTCAGTTATAGCAAGAATCCTTCCAGGTTAGTTTAGTGAAAATCTCCCACTCTTAATATCTGATCAAGTTCCTCATCCCCTACCCTCAATGTCTTCTCCTCCTGGCCTACCTTCAGTTGAGTTAATCCTAGAAAACTCCCTCTAGCCTTGATGTTTCATCTTAGTAATTTTTCATCCACTGATCCCCGCTCTGCTCCTTGGCTATAAATCTCCACTTGTCCCTGTATTTGCAGTTGAGCCTAATCTGTCTCCCCTACTGCAAAACCCTGGTGTAGTAGTAAGCCCTCCTGAATAAAGTCTACCTTAACCCTCTTTAACAAGTATATGAATAATTATTTTCTTTAACACTAGCCGAACTTGAGATGTACTATAAATATAAAATATGTACCAGATTTCTAAGACTTACTACAAAAAGGAATGCAAACTATCCCATTTATAATTTTATATTCATTTCATGTTGACATGATAATATTTTAGATATATTGGGTTAAATAAATGTTAGTAAAATTTCACATATTTATATACAGTTGCTTTTACTGTGGCAACTAGAAGATCCATAATTATATACTGGCTTGCTTGGACAGTGCTGATTAAGAAACTTGATGAAATTGAGGCTTGCTTTTTTGGCAGTTGTACCTCACAGGTAGCATTGTGTATGACTAGTCAGAAGCACATAATGTCTGACTCTTTTTTTGGAAAAGAGTTTACTTATTTTTAGAAAGAGGGGAAGAGAGGGAGAAAGAAAGGGAGGGAAACATCGATGTGAGAAAGAAACATCCATTGGTTGCCTCTCAGAGGTGCCCTGACGTGGGGACGGAGCCTGAAACCCAGGGATGTGCCCTGACTGGGAATTGAACCAGTACCCGTTTGCTTTGCAGGGTGATACCCAACCAACTGAACCACACCAGCCAGGGCTGTCTGACTCTCTTTGTATATTATCAGCCATTGATGAGCAATGTGTGGATTTATTTATTCATTAGGGGCTGCAAAATGGTGATATTTTAATTTTGTCATTCCTATTATAATTCTATTTCATCTGCTATTTGGTTCACTGGTGGTACAGCTTGATAAGGAAGGCAAGATCAACGTTTGATTTTTTCTCTTCATTAATTCTCAAAATCATCGGTTGGCTCACTAGCCATTGATAGACTTTAAAAATATTTAAGAGTGCTTATCAGAATGATTTACAAAGCTTACATAGGAATGAAGATGCAGGTTTGTAAGCAAATTGAATACTATCTGATCACAAACTGAGATAATAAATGGCTTGTAGTCTTCAAGAATGTCAAGGTCATGAGACAAAGACTAAGAAACTGCTTCAGATGAAAGGAAGGTAAAGAGAAGTGAAAAATACAACATCTGTTCTTGAACTGGATCTGGATTAAGAGAAAAAAGTTTTTTCCTCCTTTTACTCTAAAGAACATTAATGGGACAATTAGTGACAATTAAATAAAGTTTGTAGATTAGATGATAGTTACTTCCTGATTTTGACAATTATATACAGTGGTTATATAAGAGAGTATCCTAATTTTTAGGAAATGTACACTGAAGTATTCAGGGGTAAAGGGATATTATGCTTATAACTTATTCATAGGAAAAATATGTCTACGAAGAGAGTTGGAGGAGGGGAGATGGAGAGAGAGAGAAAGCAAACATGGAAACCTTTTGGGTAGTCTAGGTGAAATGTATACAGGAATTCTTTGTACTAGTTTTGCTATTTTCTGTGAATCCAAAATTACTGGAACAAGTTAATAAACTAAAATAATGCTTATGAATTTAAAAATCCATGTCTGTTCTCATTATAAGGTTATACATACAGGGTCCGGCAGAAGTAAAGCCTGCTTGAATGTGGTTGGTAGAGTGATAATATGGGTGTAATAATTTATAGTTTTTATTTGAACATGTTGCCTAAAATGTCATATGATGTGCTTGAGTGTGATATTGTTATGTTACAAGATTATATATCCTTATGATTTGGTAATAAAAGATTTATTAAAAAGGAGGTGTTATTTGTGCTGGACACTGTAGATAAGCATCAATTTGAACTCAAAACCAGTGCACTTTGCAAATTGGAGATTGAGTCTGTGAAGAACAAGACAATAGTTGGGAGCCAGTTTTGTGAAGAGTTATGTGGTGGTTTAAAATGTGTCTGTAAATTCTTTAATATTCCTTTCAAGAACTGGAGGTCAAATCTCCTCCTCTTGAGTATGAGTGGGGCTTAGTGACTTGCTTCCAACAAATAGAATGTGGCAGAAGTGCTGTGTCTCTTCTGAGGCTCCATCATATAAAAGACAGTGTGTTTGTGGAAGCACTGTCTTGGATCACTCGTTCTGGGGAAGTTAGCTACCTTGTCCTGAAGCCACTCAGACAGCCTTGTGAGAAGCCGACACAAGGAGGACCTGGGGCTTTTTGTCAACAGCCCTGTGAGTGTGTCATCTTGGACATCTAGTGACCAGCTGGACTCCTAGGAAAAAGAATAAAGAAATGAGTGAAAATGTAAAATAAGACATGAAGTTGAGATAAAATCACATCACGAAAGTAGGTTTAAACTAGGAGGAGATTTAGTGTCGAAGGCAAATACAAACCTCTTTATGAGAGGAGATTTTGAAAGAGTACTTTGCCCTTGTGTTTCTAGTACTTCCCAGGTAATTCTGGTTCCTCCTTTAATTTAATCAATCATTTATTGAGCACCAAATGATTAAGATGTTCTCCTTTTTCTCAAAATGCTATCTGGAAACATCCTTGACTGTGAAATTTTTTTTTTCTTGTGATTGTCCTTACTTCTTTTGTGTTTATGGTTCTATATTTGAGAAGCAATTTTATTATTTAAAATTTATCTCCAACTCCAGGAATTTGTGGCGGAGTGGGCAAACAACTGCAGCTTTCCTGGCGCCCAGAGATTTGCACCATGCCAAGGCTCAAGCAGATGAAACCACAGCACATCAACCTGGAGAAAGACCAGGGAGAGCAACAGCCACAGCAACAGGCCCCAGAGTTCACAGATGCAGCCCCAGCAGCACCCGTGGCAGGGGAGCCGGGCACTCCAATGAACTATGTAGGAACTGGTGATGAGATGAACAAGGACCGAGTGATGGTAAAGAGGCCTCGTTTGGAGGAGACTTACGTCTGTGAGAAATGCTGTGGAGAGTTCTTCAGCTTCTCTGAGTTCTTAGAACATAAGAAAAATTGCACTGAACGTCTACCTGTCTTCATCATGAATGCCAATGAGGGAATAGTGCCTTTGGAAAACTTCTCTGGGGCTGTGTTGAGCCACCAGCCACAGAGTTCAAGCAGTAAGGACAGTCGCAGGGAGGATGGCGGCAGCTCAGGGGATGGGAAGGAGAAGCCAGGGGCGGAGTCTGTTCTATACATGAAGAAGGAGAGTACCCTGCCCTCCCTAGCCCAAGACTTAAGCTATTTACCCAAAGGCAACGTGACCAACACTAATGTGATTCTTCAACCACTGTGGGGCACCAAGGTGGCAGTGAGTCAGCGGAGCGCGGATGCGCTGCCTGCCTCCCTGCCTGGTGCCAACAGCATGCCATCGGTCGTGGAGCAGATCTTCTGTATGCAGAAGCAGCGGCTACAGCAGACCCAGCTCACTGAGCGGATCCGCATCCAGATGGACATGTGGGCCACCGATACTGTCCACTCTGGCACAGCAGGAGCTGACAGCCTTAACACCTTCGGCAACCGTGTGTCTCAGCCGGTTTCTGCAGCAGTAGCTTTGCTCAGTCAGAAAGCTGGAAGCCGAGGTTTGCCTCTGGACACCTCGAAACAAGCCAAGCTACCTCACACAAACAACCTTTCCACCACCAGCTCTGTGTCCCCAGGACTGATGTCCTCTGCCTTGAGGCCGGATGGGTCGAGGGTGCTCCCTAGCCACCTTCCAGGTACTTCGCTACCTGAGACCCCGAGCTCTGTGCTCTTCCAGAGCCCTTTCTCCACTGCACCATTAGATCTGTCCAAGAAAGGGAAAGGGAAGCCACCCAACATGTACCCGGTGGATGTCAAATCCAAAAATCAGGCTGCCCTCTGTAAGCATGTGTGTAATTACTGTGGCAGGGTTTTTGAGACTGATGCCTTTTTGCAGATCCACCTCTGCTCCCATACTGGAAAGAAACTGTTTACGTGCTCTATCTGTGGTCACTGGTTCACCAGTGAAGGCACGCTGAAGGAGCACTTTTATGAACACCTCCGGGTGAAGGAAAACGCCCAGGTATTTGCTGAGTTCCACAACAGAATGGCGATGGGCAGGGGTGCTCGCTGTGCACGCTTTGCACCTGTCCCTGTGGATGAATCTAGTCTCCTTTTAGGCAGCAGACCTGTCGTGGTACCAGGGACCCCCAATGTAGGGCTACCTCAGAATCTCTTTTTGGTGAGTAATCCCAAGGACCTAAAGAGTGGCCCACTAGCCCAAGACCTGCATCCTAGACCTTCTCCAGAAATTGGGGATGGATCCATACACTCTGGGGTGGGGCCGAGCCATAATTCCCTGAGGGTTGGTGGTTTCCAAGGGAGAGGAAGAGCTGAGCTGGGGCCACAGACCCTGAAGTTGCAGCAGCTAGTGAAGAACATTGACAAGGCCACTACTGACCCCTATGAATGTCTCATTTGCCATCGTGCCTTAAGCTCCCAAAGCGCCCTCAGAATGCATTATCGCACCCACACTGGAGAGAGGCCATTCCAGTGTACGATCTGTAACCGAGCCTTCTCTACCAAAGGCAGCCTGAAGACACACTTAGGGCTTCACAAGACCAACACCTCCGTAAAGACGCAGTGTTCGTGCCCAATCTGCCAGAAGAAGTTCACCAACGCGGTCATGTTGCAGCAGCACATCCGGATGCACATGAGTGGTCAGATTCCCAACATGCCCCTGCCAGAGAATCGCTGTGACTTTGCAGGTTTTGAGCCGATGGTGATCTGTGAGAGTGGCAGCACAAGTGCCGTCTGTCACAGTGACATCAAATGCATTGATGTAGATGAAGTCAGCTCCCAGGATGCCCCCAGCAGCTCCTCGAAGGTCCCTGTGCCTCGTTCCAGCATCCACTTGGCATCACCCACACTAGGGTCCACCATGGTGACCCCCCTTGATGTCCCAGGAAAGGTGAGCCCTGCTCCTGTGGTCCTGCAGCAGCAGAGCAGCAGAGGAAAGGGTTCAGTGAAAAGTGGTGACTTGACCAACAACTCATCCTCAGTGATGGGAGACCCACAGTATCAGAGCCAAAGTCCAGATGTCCTGGAGACTGCATCTTTTCAAGATAGTCAAGAAGAAGGCATCAAGTTTAAGTCTCCTGATGCTGGTGGCAAAACAGAGAGGTTGGAGAACAGCCTCACTAAGATGGAAGGTCGGAGCAGTCTCCCATCTGACCGAGCCCAACCAGCCTATGTCGAAGTTGAAGTTAGTGGTGCATCTGGGTCCTCAACCATGTCCCCAGGTGTGACACCTTTGTTAATGGCCCAACCAGACCAACAGGGCAAGCGATATGGCTGCACAGGGTACAGGAAGAAACACTCATCAGCCAGTGCTCTTCAGATTTGTGAGCAGACATACACTGGGAAGAAGCCTTTCGTGTGTAACATATGTGGGCAAGCTTTCACCACCAAACGCAAGTTGCAGGTCCACTCTATGAGTCATGTTGCTAACAATAGCTCTGCACACTGTGGGAGGAAGCTGGCAATTGAGAATACCACAGATCTGTCAGGAACAGATGGAAAGAAGCTCCCTGAGATGTTTCCCCAGGAAATCATGGCCCCTTCAGTGAGCGTGGGTCCTGTTATGGGGAACCAGTACACTAACATGCCCAATGATGATCTGGCCATGAAGACCAACAAGATCTCAGTGATCAAGATTGTAGGCCCTTCTACTCCCCCGGCTAGCCTGGGGGCCAGCTCCCTTGTCGGTAACACCGTCTCCAAGGTAGATTCACAGCGTTCCCAAAAACCAGTTCCCTCACTTACTGGGGGAAAACGAGATAGTGGTCAGCTAAGCTAAAGGAGAGCCCATTCAGAAGGAGAAATGCAGAGTGATTGCTCTAGTACCAGATATTTCTTGAACCCATCTCCTCCTGCTTGTTTTTTTACTGATATGCAAATGTTTACAGTTGTGACCACAACCTCAGGCAAGTCCTGCAGTCACAGTGTTGGTATGCTGCTTTGCAAAAACAACAACAACACGAGATCATACTAAAACAAATACACTGTTTTTTTTTTTTTTAATTTTGAGAAGTGGGTCTTGCAAAGTAGCCTTGTTACTTGTGACATAAAACCTTTGTACAAGTTGAAGAAACTCACAGAAGGATGTGTTACTTATTAGAAGTTCACATACTAATTTTAATAAAAATTTTCTTGATGTAACTTATGCCAAGTAATTATGAAGATCCCCCCTCCCCCACAACCTTAGTATTGCATAAAGGCTACGAAGTTGGAACAGGCAAGTCCTGTGTATGAAAATTTTAATTTGTCTACTTCATTTTTTTTATTTTTTATAGCCTTAATCTCTCTTTTCATACTTTATGACCACTGAGTTATTCCTAGTCCCTGTCTTAGACCTAAGAGTTGATGTTTATTGGCGGGAACAGCTGGCCGTTTAACATGTTTTTGCTATTTTAGTCATCACTTTTTGTGTGTGTGATATTAAGCAAAATAACAAAATATTGCTCTAATGGTTTAATGAGGAGTTAGAAGGAAAGACTCTAATTCCTGGGTGGAGGAGTCTTCCCCCCTCCATGTGGAAATGTAGATCAAGGCTGTGCTCAAAAGTTTGTCTCTGAGTTATTGCACCTGACTTTTGTATCAAAAAATTTCTTTCCCAAGTTGTGCCTTTCCTTTTAGAATTGTAAGTGAACACTGTAACTGTACCTGTTCACACTGTGAAGTGGATATTGTTACAGAGGATACACCAGAAGCAATAAATAAATAAATAAATAAATAAATAAATAAATAAAAATAAATAAATAAAAAAAACCTATCTCCAGAGAAAATTTATACACCCGGGAGAGAAGTGCTATGTGCCTGAGATAACAGTTCACAGAACACATTGCTGTGGATGTAAATCTGTTAACTGCAATTGGGATTTATGTACCTCTACTCTTGTATGGGTTGCCATACCTCCAAACAAGTGGTAATATATATTTCTGGCCTTGCAAGGCCGAGACTCAGATCTTAGGGGACCCAGTAGCCCCATCAACTTGGTCAAAGTAGGAAAGGGCAGGAAACAAAAATGAGGAATGAGCCCACAACCCATATTCACCATAAAAGGATTCCGTTTGCAGTGCTGGGAAAGTGGTCTTTGTTTATTGAGTGTGAGACTATATATACTCTACTGAAATCACTTAAAATATTTACAGATCAACTTGTGCCACTCATGCTTTTTCTATGAGATGTGAGCCATATTACACTCTGATGTAAAAGCCTGGCTCAGGTTGAGTTCTCTGAGAGCAGAAATTGAAGTGGAGACTTGTGCGTAAGCACTGCGTTGAGGGACAGGTCTCAGGCAAAGGCAAGTGAGGGAAATCCAGTGGGGCTGAAGGAGGGGCTAAGTAAGGATGCAGTCTCAGCTGGGGCCTCAGCCTGATCCCACAGGGCTCTCTGGAGCAAGATTTGTACCATAGAGCAAAGGATGGCTTTTTCTCTTTATTTTCAGCGAGCCATTGGCTATGGGCTGCTCTGTGGGCGGTTTGGAGGTCTAACCTTGCTGCAGTGGCTCCAGGTTGGCTGAGAGGAAGTCTTTAAAGAAAGGAGCAGCTGTGAGCCATTAGAGAACACTCACTGATGGATGTGTTGCCTCATGACAGGAATCTTGGCAGTGAATTGACAGTGTCTACAATAGGCCTGAAATTTTTACGCGGTAATTGTGTCAGGATCTGGCTAGATGTTCCCCAAACCCATTTCTTCTGTCTGGATATAAAGCTTGACTACATTGCCCAGACTCCCTTGCAGTTTGGTATGACCACATGACTCAGCTCTAACCAATAGAAATTGGGAGAAGTGATGTGTACCACTTCTGGCCCTGGCCCATATTCTCCTCCCCCCCCCCCACACACACCGCGAAAGCAGTCTTCCCTGCACCCTTTCTTGCCAGTTCTGCTGAGCTCCCTTTTTATTTTTATGACTGTCAGGTGCAGAGCATCTAGTGGAGGGCTTTTAGGCCCCAGGGGATGGAGGAGCTCCTAGGTAGTATGTCTGAATGAACAAACCCCTCCACAACCTTTGTTGGACTGTGTCATGAACAAGAAACAAATCATTATTATATGTTAGTATCAGTAGTTAGCCTACTCTGACCCATTTAGCGAACCTCACGTTTTTCAGAAACATGAATAGCTTCTGAAAATTTGATTTTCAGAACTTTATCAATTTAATAAATAATTCTTGCTCAAATTTGTGATGACTGAGGTGCTGAATAACTAAAGATTTTTTTTCTTATCCCTTAAAACAGAGAAAAGCTCTGAAGTATGGGTGACTTAAAAAGCACTATGAAAATACATGGCTAAGGTAATTATTATCCAAAATACTGTTCAGGGAAACAAAGCAGGAAGCTGCCTTCCCAAGGTTAGACAGCTTGCTATTGTTAACAATTAGTGAGAATTGTTGGCTCCAGTTTGTCTGACATAACCGTTGGACTTTCCCAGTGCACAGAAAGCTTTTAACATTTCTGCTCAGCCATTTCCAGGGCTACCAAAGGTTTCATTCCATGGAGAGAGGTCAGCTGTCTGATAACTTACATAAGAGACCAGCAGGGCTGCTGAGAACAAGCTGTCTGTTGCTTGAGAACAGCCACCTTGTCTATTTGTCAAGCTTTTGCTTCAGAGGATGGAATTGGTATAGGAAGGAAGAGGATACATTCTCTCCTTCCTACGCCCCCCCCCCCCACAGGTGGGGACAGTATATAACTTCACCAATGTTCAAAACTGGTTTTATAGGAGACAGTAACCCTTGCCCCAGCCTGCTGTCCCTCACCCATCTCTTCCCTGCTACCAAGTCTCTGGGGGCTCTTGCCTCTCCAGTGACCCTACCTCTTGGTGGTGTCCTTTGCCTCTGTGGTTCCACCCATTCATCAACATCCATCTTGGGCCCCCTTCATCAAACCTTTCTGGTTGAGCTTTGGCTCATGAATTTTCTCTCTCGTCTTCTCTAAATTCCCACAGCACTTAGCCCAGGGTACACAATTTAGCACTTAATTACATACCGTTTTTTGTTTGTTTTTATTGTGTTGGTTTTGTCTTTTCCAGTGAGGCTGCAGACTCCTTGAACGCAACACATCTTTGTTTTTAAGCCCCCACAGTATTCCCGGAGGGTTATCTCTGTTATATCAGTAAGTGTTGATTGATGGATTGACAGGCACAGATGTGAGACTTTCTACCCATCTTTGCAATATCTGGTGCTTAAGAAAGTCTGTCAAATATATGAAACTAAATTGAGTAATGCAGGTCAGCTCTGAATCTAGTATTTAGTTGGGCAAATCACACCATCTCTGCATCCATTTTCTCATCTGCAAAATCCAGATAAAAATGTTTCTGTGAGGCCCAAAGGAGGTAATGTAGCTTTGAACTACCAAATGTTAGGGGTCACCATACCTCACATTTCTTTTCTCAGGAGTTGCAGGAGAAAGTAGGGTTTGACATTTATTACAAGGAGTGGGTCCCTTTTTTAACCTCTGTTAGAATGGTGGGCCATTCTTAGGGAAGCCTGCCTACAATTTGGAAGGTAGGAAGAGAATGAACATGATCTCTTGGCTTCCAGTTTTCCTGAGAAGGTATTACAGTTGTTAAAAATACAATGGTGGTAAGATTTTAAAATGGAAATTCCCCAGCTAAGTTAGTCTTTACTGCTCCTAACTTACCTATCTTCCTGTATGCTTGGCCCAAGCCTACTGCTGTCTTAATTCTCTCCTGGTATTGTTACAGAACAACAAGGGTGGCCTGGGGTGATACCAAAAGGAACCCCCCAGGTTTGTTATGTCCGCCACCAGAGGAAAGACGACTCTCAATGCCAGAGATTCGTGAAAAGGAAAGGAAATGTTTATTTAATGCTATACAGACTTAAAGTAGTGACCTAAAGTCTTCATCAAAATCCCAAAGTCCCTTAAAACACCCACAAACACACACAGTCCTTCCTTCCCCCTTTGCCCAGTCTGGGGTATCGTATCTCAGGAAAAGAAATAGAAGTCTGTGGCTCAGGCAGCCCCCAGTTCTTCCCAGTAATCCGTCTTGGCTGGTAGGCCTCCCTTGGTTCCTGCCACCACCAGCTGTGTCGCCAGGATCTCTGCTAAAGCCAGGTGATGGTTCCCCCTTCTAAAGCTGCAGGGGTCCCCACTCTGGCAAAGCCGAGTGGTTCGCTCTCCCAGGGCCATGGGAGTCTCCACTCAGCCAAAACCTCGTGGTCCTCTCTGCACAATGGCTGCGGGAGTCTCCACTCTGCCAAAGCCGCATGGTTCTCCCCCCCCAGGGCTGAGGAAGGGGGGTCGCCACTCTGCCAAAGCCGAGTGGCGATTCTCTGCTAAAGCCGCATGGTGATTCTCTCTCATAGGGCCGCAGGAGTCTCCACTCAGCTAAAGACCGAGTGGTTCTCTCACATGTCCACAGCTGTGTGGCTCTCCTTTCTATTGCCACAGCCGCATGGTTCTCTGCAGTGCCATAGCCGAGTGGTCCTCCCTTCAATGGCTGCTGTGTCTCAGTTTAAATCCTCATGCCAATCCTCCTCTGCAGCCCCATTTCCAACTCCTCCTACAATCAGTTACACCTGCCAGCACTCATATCCTTCCAGCTTTACTGGGCTGCCATCGTGAGTCTGGGCAGGTGTGGCCCCATGTCATGGAGCCAATCCTCTTCAAGCTCCCACGCAGGCGCTGTAACTCGGGGGACCTGCTTCCCCAGTTACATCTTGGTGGGGAAGTTACTTCCATCCCCCTGGCTCAGAGCTTGGCCACAGCTATTTAACATATCTGTGCAACCAGTTAAAGGTTATAGATGTGTTAAATGACCAAGGCAGAGGTTAGCTGCAAAGCTGTTGCTATGCAAAACAGCTCTCAATGGCCCTGCTCCTTGTGTCCGCTCCCCTAACTCACACCTGAAGGGGAAGGGGTGAGGACATTTTTAATATTTCCTGGACACCTTGAGTTCTGGACCCCATTCCAAACCCCTATTTGGGGTCCCTCCTCTTGGCTGCACCCTGTTACAGTATGTCTGAAGCAAAATGTCATGTAAGGAAAACTTAGTGAAGACAAAAACTTACTGCTTTTGGAGTGAATTCTATCCTCTATTTTATTTCTTTAGATCCCAAATGGGAAATACTACTTGGCTATCATTTATAAATTTACATAATTTTCTTTCTTTTCTTATGGTATCTCCTCTCTCAACCATCTGCTGATGTTTTTTCTTTTCCTGTCCTTGGTCCTTATTTTAGTTGACCAGAATACCAAAGTATGTATCATGGATGCTATTTCTTGAGATGTTGTTTGTTTTCTGTTTTTAATTAAAGCAAAACTATTTGGGATGAAAGTTTTATATAGCTCTTAAATCAAATTCTGAAACATGTTTTTTATTAGTGCATAACCCTGGACCGATTTTTTTCCTTTGGATTAGTGTTTCCCAGTGAGGCTTCATGCATATACATGTGCAGTTCTTCCCAGGGCCTTTTATACTCCTATTACTCTAGTATTTAACGAATGTCATTCTTTTTCAAGGTTCAACTCCAGGTTTGAGCCATCGCTCAGGAAGTGGCCTAACCCTGTTGCCACCCTGCACACTATGGGGAGTCACTTGGACCCCATTCGTATGGAGATCTAGATCTTCCAGCTTTGCAGGAGTTAAGCAGTACTGCGGTGGAAAAAGGGAAACCTAATTTCCCAGGAGTCGTTTCTTTTCTGGGAAGGGCAGGGCGTGCCTTTGGCTGGACACCTGCTCCAGCATCCTAGGGAGAAAACACTACAGCCTTCCCTGCCTCCTGAAAAGCGCCATTCTCCATATGGGTCCTCTTCCAAGCAACCAGGGCGGGCAGCCAAGGATGCCCCTCCTGTGCTGGGTGGGCGCTGAACGGCGCGGGTCCCCGTCCTCTTGGGCCAAGCAGTGGGGCGGTGCAGGTGACCCTGCGTTTGGCCGGAGGAGTGCTGGAGGCGCGCGGGAGGCGCGCGGGAGTTAGTTACCAGGTGAGGGGCGGGCGGGGCAGCAGGGCGGGGCTGGGGTGCGATCCCAGGCTTGGATTGGTTCCTGCCGCGCCTGTCTCCATGTGCCTTGCCGCGGAGGCACAACATTCAAGTCCGGGGGCGGGGCCGGCGGGCTCCTGGAGGAAGCAGCCCCGCGGCAGCTGCGGGGCGTGGGGGCGGTGGCAGCGGCAGCCAAGGCCGCGGCTTAGGCGGCGAAGGCAGTGGTGAAGGCTGCGACTCCCCACCGGGGACGGTGCTCCGCTGGGCCTCTTTCCAGGCCCCATGGAGGCGGCGGCGGGCGCGGGCTGCGGCCCCGGGTCGCCGCTACTGCTGAGCGACGGTGAGCAGCAGTGCTACTCCGAGCTCTTCGCGCGCTGCGCTGGCACTGCCAGCGGGGGCCCCGGGTCCGGGCCCCCTGAGGCCGCCAGGGCCGCCCCGGGCGCAGCCACCGGAGCCGCGGGCCCGGTGGCTGACCTGTTTCGGGCGTCGCAGCTGCCCGCGGAGACGCTGCACCAGGTAGGTCTTCGTGCCCCTGCGGGTCTGTGGGGATCATCTCTGTGGGGGTAAGGGGCGAGGTGGGATGACAAGGCTACCCACAGGCACCTGGAGGCCTCTGCCAAGTCGCAGAGAAGGGGCTTCGCAGCCGGGAATGGCGGCGACGCCCTTGTCCCCCGGGGGACACCAGCCTCTTCTGCAGCTCAGCAGTGCTGGGTGCGCTTCCCGTCTTCCTCCCCTGAGACGGACTGATACTCCCCTCCTCCGGCCATTTCTGGGGCTCCGCAGCCGCTCAGACCCAAAGTTTGTCTTGTTCTGGAAGTGGTGTTTGTTTTGGCTGATGTCTGGTTTAACCTCTGTTCGCTGCTGCTGCCCTTCCCTCTCCTGAGTGGGTGGGAAGAAGTGGGCGCTGGGGTGCCTCGCTGGGATTTGAACTTGAAGAATGTGTATTGTATGTGCCTATAGGGCCGGGGTCCCAGGACTCATTGTTGTCCGCTCTGTATACGTATCTATTATATATATTGCCCACTAACATAGTTCTGAATGCTAGTATTAAATTGGAAAGCCGACTGACAAGTTGCAGAGTGGGGACACACGGCTGCAAGAGGACACCTGGCAGGGCAGAGCCACGTCTCCTATTTAGGGCTAGAGGTGGAACCCAAAGGTCCGCTGTCGGAGACAGCTGTATTGCCCATATCGTCATTGCTTGGACTTGAAAACAGTATTGGAAAGTAACGAGTGTGTCGTAGCTACCTATCTCCTTTCGGCTGCTCCAAACCTGGAAAAGGAGGAGGGATTGATCCACAGCAGATACTGTTTTTCTCTTGTGCTTTCCTTGGAGCTTGGAGAAAGACTACTTGATAAGCACTTTGTCTTTTGCTGTTACCAGCACTAAATGGCGATGAGATTCTTAATATCAGGCCCAAAACGTGAAATGAAGCTTATTCTTAAAAGCAATAGCCAGTATGAAATTTAACATCAATTGAATATTTGGAGTGGGGAGTGGTACTTTAAAATCTACTTCCAAAGGTGCACTGAGGGTTTTATGGTTCACTTGCAATATCATTGCTTGTAGATATTTTTTAAAATGTTGCTGGAGCATGCATATGCCTGCCTGTGAGCATAACTTTAGCCACTCTGTAATCTTTTACCTTTTAGAATTCAGGATTTCTGAAAATATAATTAGTATTCACGGAATTTAGCATGGCTGATTGTCCTTTAAGAAGTCCTTGATATGTAGACAGTTCTGCTACTGCTGCTAAGCAGTTGAGCTGGACCAAGTAGAGAAAAATCGGTGCACTAAAACCATGGTTACTGCATCAGGCCCTCAGAAAATACCCTAGCATATTAAATTTATTAAGTGCTGTCACTGTTTCTCAACTGAAAAGGAATAAATGACTGAGGCCACACAGCAAGTGACAGCTGGGAACCTATTAACGCTTATTTTGTTGTCAGTAATACTGAGTATATTGGGTAATGACTCCTTAGGAGTTGCAGGGGGCAGCTTTCCTGCAGAGTGCTGGAAACCCTCTGCCTCCTTGAGGTATGGATAATTTAAAAAGAGGGGAACCCATGCCTCCTTGAGGTATGGATAATTTAAAAAGAAACCAAGGCACAGTGTCTTTCAATGAATGACATTCTATTCTTCATTTTCCAAGGAAGCCTGCTTGCAAGAAGACTGGCAAAAGGGGACCTCCCTAGAAGGTGGCTTGTAGTAAATCTCAGAGCTTTAAGCTCCCCCTTTCAGCCCAGCAAAACAAAACACACCCTTCCCCATTAACTTAACACAATTGCAGTAATCCAACATTCTTCTTACAGGTGAAAATTAATAGGAAAGGCATCCTGGACAGGGAAATGCAATCAGAAGAGATTCAAACAAAGCCAGCAGCTGGCAGCCACTTAATTTTTACCAACCTCTTTGGTGGTGTGTGGCGTGTCTGAGTGTGTGTGTGTGTACACGCACATTTCCTTCACCTCGATTTGCACTCTCTCCATGAGTGTATTAGCCATTTTTTAAAACAAATGCAGACATTTTTAGCCTTTCCCTGTTAAACAGGAACCTATAAGTTCAAGATTAAATGGCCCAACAGGTATAACTGCTCAAATCACGGAGGCACTAACCAGCTCTGGTAGTTTCTATGGTAACAGCCAGCATACAATTAAGATTACCATAATGTTGCAGAATGGGTGAAAATCTTATCTGGATTAAATATTCTATAAAAATACTTAATTTTATCTCCTCCTCGGAATAAAAATAAACCACTACCCCTGTTACTTTGTTACAGGAGCAAATTATTGGAGGGATTTTTTCAGTTGAAATGTAAAAAATATATTTATTAAATATATATATATGTATTTTGGCCCTGGCTGGTGTGTCTCAGCAGGTTGAACACTGTTCTGCAAACCAAAGGGTGACCAGTTTGATTCCCAGTCTAGGGCACATGCCTGGGTTGCTGGCCAGGTCCCCAGTAGGGGGTGTGTGAGAGGCAACCCTACATTGATGTTTCTTTCCCTCTCCTTCTCCCTCCCTTCCCCTAACAATAAATAAATAAAATCTTAAAAAATAAATATATACATGTATTTTATTAGACTTTTTCAGAGCATTTGGGGTTCACAGCAAAATTGAGAGGAAAGTACAGAGTTCCTATGTACCTACTGCCTCTACACCTGCACAGCTGTCCCCATGATCAACATCCCCCACCAGGCTGATAACATTTGTTACAATTAATCAACCTACATTGGCACATCATAATCACTCAGAGTTCATAGTTTACCAGTGTGGTTCATTCTTGGTGATGTACTTCACTCTTGGTGATGTACAATCTGTGAATTTGGATGAATGTGTAATGACACGTAGCCATCATTATAATAGCATGCAGCGTATTTTCACTGCCCGAAAAACCCTGTGTGCCGCACTTCTGTGCTTCATGCCTTCCTCTTACTCTCAAACCTTGGCAGGCAACTGATCTTTTTACTTTCTCCACAAGTTTGCCTGTTTCAGATTCTCATCGAGCTGGAATCACACAGTATGTAATCTTTTCAGATTGGCTTCTTTTATTTAGTCATATGCATTTAAGATTCTTCCATGTCCACTCATAGCCTAGTGGCTCATTTCTTTTTAGTGCAGTATAATATTCCATTGTCTGGATGGACCATAGTTTATCCATTCACCAACTGGAGGACATCTTGGTTGCTTTTTAGTTTTGGCAATTATGGGTAAAATTACTCTAAATATCTGTGTGCACTTAGGTTTTCAACTCCTTTGGGTAAATAGCAAAGATAAAGATTGCTAAATCATATAATAAAATTATGTTTAGTTTTGTAAGAAACTGCCAAACTGTCTCCCAAAGTGGATGTACCATTTTGCAATACCCCCAGCAGTGAATGAGAGTTCCTGCTGTTCCACATCCTTGTCAGCATTTGATGTTGTCAGTCTTCCAGATTTTGGCTATTTTAATAGGTATGTAGTCAGTGGCACCTCTTCGTTCTTTTAACTTGCAATTCCCTAATGACATATGATTTTAAGCATCTTTTCATGTGCTTATATGCCATCTTGAATAATTTTAAAGCATCATAATAGCCTATTTTAAAAGGCCTTTTAGACTCTATAAGAGTATTTATCTTCATGTGCTGATTTATTTTAAAAGCAGGATTCTAGTACTAGGAAGAAAAATAGTAGAATGAAACACTTAAATTAGAAAAGGAAAATAATCAATGTCTGAGGAACAGATAAATAATTTTTGTTTAATACTTTAAGGTGAAGAACTAGAAATGTTAGTGATGGGTTTCCCACTTTGTGAAGTATCTCATTGGTATTCAAAGGCTAGCATTTTACTAGAAGGCATAGGGTATTGTGGGAATCAGGTTTGGGTTTGAAGGGTATTGGAGGCATTTCAGTTTCTATTGTGTATCAGACAGACAGTGTTCTAGCTGCCAAGTTTATAGAAATGAATCAAATACAAATCCCTGTCCTCATGGAGAGTACATTCCAGTGTCAGTGTTTTTATTCTTCAGAGTTTGAGTAAGGAAAGATTTGAAATATAACATCTAGAAATAAAATGTCTACCTCAAACTGGCAAGTTTTTTGTTTGACATAATGAATTAGCAAACTGTATAGACTCCTTTATAATATCTGCCTTTTAGGACGGGTATCTTAGTATTTGGGAATGCTGTGCATATTTCAAGTAGTCATTGTAATTATTATTTTTACTGATAGGTAACTCTTTTGTTTTGAAATAGTGTCTATATTTTTCATTGATATAATTGATGCATTATATTAGTTTCAAGTGTGCAACATGATTTGATATTTGTATATGTTATGAAATGATCACCATAATAAGTCTAGTTAACATCCATCACCACACAGTCACAATTTTTTTTCTTATGATGAGATTATTATGATTTATTCTCCTAGCAACTTTCAGGCACACAATACAATATTATTAACTATAGTCACCATGTTTTACATTACATCGCCATAACTTATTTATTTTATAGCTGGCAGTTTGTACCTTTTGACCCCTTTTATCCATTCGCCCCCCTCCAGCAGCCACCAATTTGTTCTCTCTATGAGTTGGGATTGGTTGGTTTGCTGGTTGGCTGGTCTTTAGACTCCACATATAAATGAGATCATATGGTTTTTGTCTTTCTGTGTCTGAGTTGATGGTTAACTCTTAGACATTAAGGGGAATAGTTATAAAACTGTTGATTCTGTATTATCAGGGGAAATCACTGAATGGGAGAAAAGCCAGTAAGTAATGTCTGATTGTTTAAGCAGCTTCGATTGAGATGAAGTAAAACAAAGCTATGAGGAGTACGGGATAGTCTAAAAATTTCCAGCATATGAGGCCTCTCCTTTGGGAAGAAGTCATACTGAAAGGGTTTCTTGTTTAGTCATTAAAGAAAACTATAGGCAAAAGACAAAATTCTTGTGAACTTTTTCCTGTTGTAGATTATTAGCCAGAACTATTTTTTTAAAATGCAAATGAAACAGTTTTTTTATTTTTGCATCTTTATATTATATCACTTTGTGGCATATACTTTAGGGAGTTGGACGTCAGCATAATAGAACAGTAATTGGAAATATATGCTGTTTGAGATAGTGTTTTTTTTTTTTTTTTTTTTTTTTTTTGGTAAAAGAGATTGAATGCCAACAGATATAGTAAGTGACAGAGCCAAACCATTGTCTGATTAAAAGGAAGTCATTTGCATAATTGTTACTTGTTGACTCTATTTTTGTACAATACATTTCAGGTGTGCAAAACTAAAGCCTTACCCAATAAATAACTGTATATGCACCACTCAGCATAAGAAGTAAAACAGCCTAGTTAGTGTGAAAGTTTCCTGTGACCCCTTTTTTGGTCCCATTTTCCTCCATCCCTACCCTAGAGGTTACTGCTGTCCTGAATTTGGTGTGCATGATTTGAAAATTTTTTCATTATTATATGTACATGTGTATATATTTTGTGTGTGTATATTGTGTGTAAGTATATATACATGTATATGTAAAAAATTTTAATTCTCAGTGTATGTATATGTGTGTCACTAAAACAATATGTTGTTTTATATGACTTTTCAACTTCAAAATGGGGAGTATCATGCTCTTTGTAACCTGCAACTTGTTTTTCCTCTCATTATGTTTTTGAGGTTCATCCTTGTTGACACACATAGCTCTAGTTCATTTACTGTATGTTGCCATGTATAATGTGCATCCACGTTTTTGGCCCAAACTTACAGGGAAAAAATCTTTTGTTTTAATTTTTAAATTTTATTTATTTATTTATATTTAGTAACTAAACTAATGATCCTATTCCAGGGTATTATTTTGCATACAGATATCATTATTGCTTTCTAGAGTTATACTTCTAATACATAAGCATAAACAAAAGTTTTAAAAATGTTTATGTAGATATAGAATTACTACTACCCATGTATAATGTGCATCTTTATTTTTGCCTCAAAAATTTGGGCAAAAAAGTATGCATTATACATGGCAAAATATGGTATGTTTTCTTTTTTAAAAATTAATTGATATTTGAAGGATTGGGGGGGAGAGAGGGAGGGGGAGGGAGAGAGAGAAACATTGATTTGTTTCTACTTATTTATGAATTTATTGGTTAATTCTTGTATGTACCCTGACTAGGGATTGAACCCACAACCTTGGTGTATTGGGATGACACTGTAACCAACTGAACTACCTGGCCAGGGCCTTATGTTTCCTTTTTAAAAATCTTCATTACATACACTTACAATGACTCATCATTATGGTGCTGAAGAGACTTTTATGCCTAAGGAAAGGAGGTGGCATTTTTCTTTATATGGAATGTCACATGACTGGGGGACTGTTCTAAACATGTACGGATATTAAAAGTGCCTTCATAGATAGCAAGCTGCACACTGGTATTTTTGAGAGTGTTAGAGGACCTTTGATTAGGCTTTCATAGGCTTATTATTTTCTTATCTTTTAAAAAATGGAAAATCTGGATGGAACTGGAAAGCATTATGCTAAGCAAAATAAGCCAGGCGGTAAAAGACAAATACCATATGATCTCACATTTAACAGGAACCTAAACAACAAAACAAACAAACAAGCAAAACATAACCAAAGACACTGAAATAGAGAATAGGCTGACAGTGACCAGAGAGGTGAGGGGAGGGGATTTCAGGGGAAAAGGGGAAGGGTTTGCAGGAACAAATATAAAGGACACATGGACAAAAACTGGGGGCAGGTGGAAATGGGAGGTAGATGGGGAGGGCTGGGTGGGTGGGCTGGGATGGGAGTACAAGACAGAAAACTGTATTTGAACAACAATGTAAAAAAATAAAAAAAATTGAAAAAATAAAAATCTCAAACAAAGTGGATAGGAAAATACATTAAACTCCTCTGTACTTGCCACCCAGACTCAGCAGTTATTGATATGTGATCAGTTCCTTTCCATTTGCATTTCCACCTTTGTTCACCTCCCTTTCTATTATCCTGAAGAAAGTCTCAGACATATGATTCATAGTTTTTATATTTAAGGAAGAAATCTGGGAATTGTTAGAGATGGGAACATGCAGGGATTTAATATGGACAGACAAGTTACTGTGGTTTATGGTCAAATGGCAAAACTGAGTGATGCTTCCACACAATCAAGCCATTAGCAGTCTTTAAGATTACAGTGTTTGAGAACTGATTTAGAATAATTAGGGAAACCAATAGGGAGATTGAAAAAGTAACAAAGTGAAGACTAGAAATACAAGATGAATTTGTACATTGTCCTAGTTTCATACTTAAAACTAGGGACAGCCCTACTTTAAGGGTATAGAAAATTGGTTTTGAGGAAATCTTGAGTTATTTCATTAATTATTGGAAACTTTTGAAAGAAAGTTTAGTTCCCTTCCAAGTTATTTTGAAACTTTCTATTAGTTTTCTAAAGACTGGTATCTAGTATTTCATATTTATATCATTATGTTCTCTGGTACATGTTTATTGGTGGGCAACTATCTTAGTCTGTTTGGGCTGCTATAACTAATTGCTACAGACTGGTAGCTTATAAACAACAGATATTTATTGCTCACGGTACTGGAGGTTGGAAGTCCAAGATCAAGGCACTGACAGATTTGGGATCTGGTAAGGGCCCTCTTCCTGGTTTATAGCTGGTACTTTTGCTCCCTGTTCTCACATGGTAGAAAGGGCTAGAGAGCTTTCTGGCCTCTTATAACAGCACTAATCCCATTCATCAGGGCTCTGCCCTCCAGGCCTAAGCATTTCCCAAAGGCCCCACCTTCTCATACAATTATATTGGGCATTAGGATTTCAACACAGGAATTTTGCAGGGAACAAAGGCATTCAGATGGTAATAGCAACCAACAAACCTGGATTGCTCAGAACTGAGGGTTTCCTGGGATGCTGGGATTTCAGTTTTCAAACCAGGATAGACTTAGGTCAACTGGGATTGTTGGCAACCCCCTTATTGGTTACTGCATTAGTTATCTATTGCTTTACAATGAATTTTTATAAGTTTAAATTGCAGCTTAAAAAAGCACATATTTATTATCTCATTGTTTCTGTGGGTTAGGAGTCCTGACATGGCTTACATGGGTCTTCAGATCAGAGTTTTACCAGGCTGAACTGAAGGAGTTGGCTGAGTGGCATTCCTTTGCGGAGCTTGGGGACCTCTTCCAAGACCATTTAGTTGTCAGTAGAATTCAATTTCTTGTGATTTTAAGACTAAAACCCTCAGCTTCTAAAAGCCACCGGCCATTCCTTGCCACATGGCCCTCTCCATAGGCAGTTCATAACATGGCTGTTTGCTCCATTAAGGCCAGCAGGAGATTCTCTCCAGTTGGCCTAGATGAGTAACATCCTATCACCTTTGCCATATTCTGTTGGTTAGAAGCAAGTCACAGATTCTGTCTGCAGTCAAGGGGAGAGGATTATTTAAAAGCACAGACACCAGGAAGTGAGAATTATTTGGGGTGAGGAGCACTTTAGGGTCTTTCCACCACAGTTGCCTTTTAGAGTTTTCTGAAGCAGAAAATTATTCTGATTAGCTTTTTGTGGCCAGAATATATATCTTTGCTTCACCGCTCATTTCAAATATCTTTATCTTCTTAAAAACATTCTCATGCATAATTCATTTTCTTATGCCAAATAGAACAGGCAAATATATGACTTCTAAGGTATTACTTTGAATTTTAATGTTCTTTTTAAAGACTCTACTTATTTATTTTTAGAAAGCGGGGAAAGCAGGGAGAAAGGGAGGAAGAGCAACATCAATGTGGGGTTGCCTCTCACATGCCCCTTACTGGAGACCTGGCCTGCAACCCAGGCATGCACCCTGACTGGGAATCAAACTGGCAGAGCTTTGGTTCATAGGCTGGCGCTAAATCCACTGAGCCACACCAGCTAGGGCTCAGTTTTAGTCTTTAGGCAGTTTTTTCCCTGTCAACTAGTAGGCAGGAAAAAAGTGCAAAAAGCAGATATGAATTCCTTGCATGCCCACTTCTGCACAGAATACTATAAAGCAGGGTCCTGTTCAGGAGTCTGTGACATTAGACATGGGGAAAATGCATCTTCCTTTATACTAACCCCTAAATAAAATCAAGCATTTGTTTCTATTATGCATGTAGGCAACAAACCACAGTAGTATTAGCATGACCTCTGACTTTATTACCTATAGAAATAGGATATTTTTAGGAGTTCCCGCCAAGATGGAGGCATAGGTAGACACACTGTGCCTCCTCACACAACCAAAATAAGGTCACCAACAATTTAGAAATAAGATAACAACCAGAACTGACAGAAAATTGAACTGTATGGAAGTCAGACAACCAAGGAGTTAAAATAGACACATTCATCCAGACTGGTAGGAAGGGTGGAGTTGGGCAGCCGGGTGGTGAGGGGTCGTGGCACAAAAACTGGTGGCACTGGGCTCGTAAGGCATCCCAAATGTGCAAGACCACAGCAGGTGGACCCTGGGCACGCAGGCAGTGGCTGGCAGACCCCGGGCCTGGGGTGGTAACAGGCAGACCCAGCGAGGAGGCAATTGTGAAGCGAGGCAGTGCACTCAAGGCGGCTGGCTGACCTGGCAGTCCCAGGGTCTCAGTGTCCCAGCGCCGGGAAATAGAGCCTCAGGGCACTGATTAAAAACACCTGTGAGGATTGAGGCACAGGAAGAGACTCCCTTTCTCACAGGAGAGTTTGTTGGAGAGACCCATGGGGTCCTAGAATGTGCACAAGCCCACCCACACAGGAATTAGCACCAGAAAGGCCCTGTGCATTTCCCTTCATTTCACTTAGCGTAACCTTCATTTTTTCATCTAATTTGTGACCAAATTCAACCAATTCTGTGAGCATCCTGATCACCAGTGCTTTGAACTGTGCATCTAATAGGTTGGCTATCTCTTGGTCGTGTAGTTGTATTTGCTGTTGCGCTTTGATCTGTTCTTCCATTTGAGCCTTTTTTTTTTTGTCTTGTCGTGCCTGTTATGTATGAGGGGCAGAGCCTTAGGTGTTCACCAGGGCGGTGTACACCAGTCACTGGGTTGTGATGCTGTATGTGGAGGCGGAGTCCAAGAGGGAACAATAGTGCTTGCTCCCCTCTCTGTCGGATTTCAGTCCCTTCTGCAGCTTCCCCCAAGCAAACTGGAGGGAACCAATAGTGATAGGAAGAACACTGGGACTCAAATCAATGGAGTGGACCAGAAGGAAGAAAGAAACAGCCAAACAGAAAAGAATGAAGAAATAAGAATTGAAAAAAATGAGGAGAGGCTTAGAAACTCTCAGGACATTTTTAAATGTTCCAACATTCGAATTATAGGGCTACCAGAAGGGGAAGAGGAAGAGCAACAAATGGAAAAAGTTATCTGAACAAATAATAGAGGAGAACTTCCCCATTCTGGCAAAGGAAATAGAC
>PVIA01001258.1:137149-299470 GCA_004024845.1 Tonatia bakeri
GCCCTGTGCATTTCCCTTCATTTCACTTAGCGTAACCTTCATTTTTTCATCTAATTTGTGACCAAATTCAACCAATTCTGTGAGCATCCTGATCACCAGTGCTTTGAACTGTGCATCTAATAGGTTGGCTATCTCTTGGTCGTGTAGTTGTATTTGCTGTTGCGCTTTGATCTGTTCTTCCATTTGAGCCTTTTTTTTTGTCTTGTCGTGCCTGTTATGTATGAGGGGCAGAGCCTTAGGTGTTCACCAGGGCGGCGTACACCAGTCACTGGGTTGTGATGCTGTATGTGGAGGCGGAGTCCAAGAGGGAACAATAGTGCTTGCTCCGCTCTCTGTCGGATTTCAGTCCCTTCTGCAGCTTCCCCCAAGCAAACTGGAGGGAACCAATAGTGATAGGAAGAACACTGGGACTCAAATCAATGGAGTGGACCAGAAGGAAGAAAGAAACAGCCAAACAGAAAAGAGTGAAGAAATAAGAATTGAAAAAAATGAGGAGAGGCTTAGAAACTCTCAGGACATTTTTAAATGTTCCAACATTCGAATTATAGGGCTACCAGAAGGGGAAGAGGAAGAGCAACAAATGGAAAAAGTTATCTGAACAAATAATAGAGGAGAACTTCCCCATTCTGGCAAAGGAAATAGACTTCAGGAAGTCCAGGAAGCTCAGAGAGTCTGAAAGAAATTGGACCCAAGGAAGCACACACCAGGGCACATCACAATTACATTACCCAAGGTTAAAGGTAAGGAGAGACTCTTAAAAGCAGCAAGAGAAAAGGAGACAGTTACCTACAAAGGAGTTCCCATCAGAATGTCAGCTGATTTCTCAAAAGAAACCTTGCAGGCAAGAAGGGGCTGGAAAGAAGTATTCCAAGTCATGAAAAGCAAGGGCCTATATCCAAGATTGCTCTATCCAGCAAAGCTTTCATTTAGCATGGAAGGGCAGATAAAGTGCTTCCCAGATAAGGCCAAGTTAAAGGAGTTCATCATCACCAAGCCCTTATTTTATGAAATGTTAAAGGGACTTATCTAAGAAAAAGAAGATATAAAACATGTATAGTGAAATGACAGCAAACTCACAGTTATGAACAACCACACCTAAAACAAAAACAAAAGCAAACTAAGCAAACAACTAGAACAGGAACAGAACCACAGAAATGGAGATCACATGGGGGGTTAGCAACAGGGGTGTGGGAGGAGGAGAGAGGGGGAAAAGGTATGGAGAATAAGTAGCATAGACAATAGGTAGAAAATAGACGGGGAGGGCAAGAATAGTGTGGGAAATGTAGAAGCTAAAGAACTTATGACACATGGACATGAACTAAAGGGGGGGAATGTGAGTGGGAGGGGGTGTGCAGGGTGGAGGGGAGTGAAGGGGGAAAATGGGACAACTGTAATAGCATAATCAATAAAATATATTAAAAAAAGAAAAATAACTAGGATATTTTTAAAATCATACTATAATTGTCTCAGATATGTCAGTGACAATCTACAATAGTTGAGACACATTGGCTGATTTTATTCGTTGTGTTAATAAAGAAACAAATGTGTTACTACCATAAACTTGTTTTTTAACCATTTTGATAGCTGCATTTCAATATATTTCTTTTATAATTCTGTGTATTTTAAATGTTTAATTCTATGCATTTAAAAACAGTATTCTGAGAAGGGGTCCATGTAGTTTGCCGAACAGGGCCGCAGCACAAAAATGGTTAAGAAGTCCTGCTGGGAAGAGCTGCAAGGTGTCAGGACTAGAAATTTTAGTTCTTAAGGAGTCGTTTTTTTCCCAAAGTTAGAATAACAATGGCACTGCTTGCCAGCCCCAGGGCAGGATTGTCCTGTCCTCTGTGGTCCCTCCCCCTGGAGTCCATCTTGCAAGGGGGAAGGAGGCACAGAGTGAATGAGTACTCAATTGCCTCCTCCAGGACTTCACCCTGTGGTTTCTGCAATCCTGGCTCTGAGCTCTCTCTGCTCCAGACCTTTATATCTGGCCGTTTATACCTCTGTCTGACTCCAGAGAGTTCCTCTGGAGCAGGTGCTCGCTGGCTGTTGGGCCTCTTTTATTTGCCACTATTATTTCTACTTCCAAGACTGGCTAGATCTAGATGGACTTGAAGGAAGAAGTGATTTTAACTGGCTGGAGAAATCCAGCTGTCTTTATAAGTTAATTTATGACCAGAGGAGGCTATTAACATTAGGTTGGTAGCAAATGTTTGTTTTGACTTAATTTGTTTATAACACTTTGCCATTGATTTACAGAAAAATATCTTTTGTTCAGCCTCCTGGGGGTAATTATGTGGGTTACCTATGTTAATTTCCTGACTAATTGAAGTAAACTCCATAAATACTAGCAATTAATTGTTGTTTTTTTTTAAAGCAGGCTTTCTTAAATGTGTAATGTTTGTCCCTGGTGCCTTCAAAAGAACATATTTAATACAACATCCTTTTTGTTTGTCCCTTAATTCAGGGTCAGCCTTGTGAAAAACATGATTATATGCAAACAGCTTTTTGCCCCTGGAGATGTTTGGTGTGCTTACTTTTTGAAGTTTTTTTTCCCTTTAGGATCTCTTTCAAATTAAATATGTTTCAACTGCTCTCCTTCGCATACACTCTAGTACCTTTATATCCTATTACTGTTTGGCACTGGTAATAAAGCACATGTAGATGTTTTAGATTCTTTTAATTTATTCATTGCTCTGGATCAAGGGTTTTCTACCTCAGCACTATTGACACTTTGGTCTGGGTCATTCTTTGTTGTGGGGTCTATCCTGTGCATTGTAGGGTGTCTAGTGGCATCCTTGGTCTCTACCCACTAGATGCAAGTATCTGTCCCTCCCACAGATGTTACAACCAAAAATGTTTTCAGACATTGCCACGTGTCCCCCAGGGCAAAAATCTACTCTGGTTTAGCAGCTACCATTTATTTACTGATTACCATGTACTTGGCCTTGTCTCTTAATTTAACTTTTAGAAAGTTCATTTTATTTAATTCTGACAACCAAACCACTAGATAGTAATTATTATCTCCAGTTTGAAGAAAATAAAGTGGAGGTACAGAGGTTCAGTGACTTTATTAAGGTTACAGAACTAAGTGACTTCTGGCAATACTTTTAATAATTATTTGGGTGGCAATTCAGTCTTTGTTGAAGAGACAGACTAAAAAAGAAAGGGAGGTTTCCTGATGCTGTCTTAATGGAGAGGCTATTGTTTTCATAGCAGTTCTGTGTAAATGTTGGGATTCTTCCTTAAAGAGTGATTCTGTTGAGGGGGGTCTGAGTAAGGGTTTGGGGACATTTCTAAGGAGTTTCTGTGCTATAGTTAAGCAGAATATGGGGCAGTCTAAGGTCATAGATGATCAAACCTTGAAGCCAAGGAAGCCGTCAGAAATTGGAGTAAGGCTACGGATCATTCAGGGCCCTGCAGGAAATAGCATGCTCAGAGGGTTTTACTGAAGCAGAGCTGTTGAGGCATGGAAAAAGTAGCAGCAGCAGGAAGGCAGTACCATCCCTAGCTCTCAAGGGGCCAGGGGAGGGAATGTTGCTGGAGCTGTCAAATATTGTTCCCCAGCAGACACAGTCGAGAAGAACTCAGCCATTGCCAGAGTTGTGGCCAGGGAGGGGATGGTGGGCTGAGGGGCCGGTATCCCGCTCTGTTCCCTTCTCTCTGATGTGCTACAGTGCTTCTCACTGTCTTCTCCCAACTGGAAGTCAGGGCAAGGGTGCCTGGATTTTGAAGCTTACAGAGATCAACCTCCTGGACATAGGGGATGGGTAATTGCTGGGAGTGGCTCTGGGGGACAAATAGAAGAAAGGCCACACAGGCTACAACCTTGACTGGGAAGATGGCTGGTGTGGGGTGAGAGGGAAGTCCATTTGTGCCAAACAGGGTCTGGGTTTATGACCTCCAGGAGGGATAGGAGAGAGCTGGATAGGAACGACTAGGCCATCTGAGCTGCTTTTCACACTTACCCAGGCAAGCCTTGAGGACTTTGGGATTGTTTCTCTCATTTGGATATGGGGGGGGTGCTTTTTGATCAGAGTGGGGCATTTCATGAATTGCGATGTTTGTTCTTGTTCAGGGCACTGGGAAAATGTAGCAGTGGAGTGGCCTTCCTAAAGATTCTGCCAGGAGTAAGCTGCACATGGTGGGAAAGGTCACCCTAGGACTGGAGATTAATTAGTTCAGGGGAATAGAAAGCATCTATAACATTTGGGGATGTGGCTTTGCATTAGTTTGGCTCCCCCCCCCCAAAGGATAGCATTCCTGTACGTGTCTGTATAGCCACGTAGGATTTCTTTGTATGTTGCTCAGACTCACTAAGGCCCTTCTCAGCAAACTGAGGCCTTAGAAAAATTTAGACTTCTTCGCATATACTGTAAAGGCAAATGCAAAGAAACAGCTTGTTCTCTTTTGCATTCTTCATGGGCTAACGTATGTTCTGGAAAATTTGTTGCCATGGCAATGGGATATTATCTGTCTCCATAGGGTACTCTGTAAAAATAGCCCTTTGTGTCCGAGGGCGATGTTAGTGACAGGTGGTTGGGTGAATGTATAGCAGGGTGCTTTGTCAGCATTCCATTATGTAAAGTTGTGAAATCAAAATGAGTATTTTTCTCTCAAAATGTAATTTTAGCTGGAATAGGCTGGTAGTGCACTCTGTTTAATTATGAATTATAAACCTTCCTTTGAAGGTGTAGTAAATATGATTGGTGATAAGTAGACTTTCTACTCTTTCTATCAGTGCTAAAGGATGTGTAAACACAACATTGGGTTGGGAGCAAGTAGTATGATTCTTTAATTCTCAAACACATGGTTCTTCCTAAGAGCCTTGCAGTTTAAACCAAGAAGTAGCAAGTGGTTAAGTGGAATAGAGGAGCTCTGAGCTGTTTATCAAATATTAAATTCTTGCAATTTCTTCAATGGAATATATCCTTGGTGAAAGTCAGTTCCCCCTCTGGTTTTAGCATTGGTCTCACACATGTAGTCGAGGATGGAATCTTGACCCTAATCTTAATTTTTCCTTTGAAAAATCCTTTGGACAATTTCTTAGATCAGTAACTCTCAAACATTTTGTCATACTCTCACTTTTCTTCTAGAAATTTGTCTTACACGTAAATAACAGCTTCCTGGTGCTGAACTGACATAAAATTTACTCTAGTTTTGAGAATTTTAGACTTTCTTGAGAAAATCCTGTGGCTGGTCATTTTAGAACTAAAAGTAATCCCTCTAATTCTGGTATGCGTTGTACCACTGCATAAATGGCATCATAGCTTCTGTCTTTTCTCTTGGAGTCAGTATGAATATCTTTTTTGCTAATAATATCAGAAATATTTACTGAGTGGCTTGCTGGGTATCCACTACTACTCTTTGAACTTTTTGTGTAGTAGCAAACTCAATTCCAATAAACATTCTTACTGATTTTCTCACTGTTTTCCGGATGAGGCCTACTTATTAATATGCCTTTCTTTTTCAGGTAACTATCTTGGAGTTTTAAGACTTGGTTGCTCCTTCTTGCTTTTCTATTTGTTGAAGAGTTTCTGATACTGAAAGCATTCTTTTATCCAGGGATGGAAAAATACAGGGTATAGGCCAACTCCATCCTGTTCCCTATTTTGGGGGACAGGGATGGCCTATGAGCTAAGAATGGTTTTTACATTTTTAAATGGTTGGCAAAAAGTAAAAGGAATGTTTCATGACATGAAAGTTGTATGAAATTCAAATTTCAGTTTCCATAAACAAAGTGTTACTGGCACACAGCCACATTCGTGTTTACATATTGTCTGTGGCTGCTTTCACACTATGGTGGGCCGAGTTGAATAGTTCTAACAGAGACTGTGTAGCCCACAGAACCTAAAGTATTTCCAGAAAAAGTTTGCCAACCCCTACCATATAATCTTCTACATCTAGAATGGGAGACTGTACTGAATAATAAGAGCAGATTGGATTTATGTATGGGTTCATACCTATTTGAATTCTCTTTTGGTAGGTATTATATTTTCCTTTCTTCCACTAAATGTTACTGTTTTCATAATCTTAGTTTCATGTATTATGGCATATCTCAAATACACTTGGTTTTAGCTCTCTTTCTATACTGAGATTGGTTTTTATCGTAACAAATACTTATTATAACTTCTCAAAAGAGGGAGAGTAATGACTTTTATTATTTTACTAGTTAGTGTTTCCCTTTGCTAGGTCAGTAATTATATTTCTCCCAGCTCTATTTACATTTAACTATATTTGGTTCTACTTTTTGGGCTTTCAACTAATATGTAAGCATTGATACTTTAATAATCTTAACTAAGACACCTATACTGATTGTCCTATTTTAATTTAATGAATTCAGTATATGATAAAGATTATATTTTCCACATTCATCCAATAAAAGATTGTATTTTCTACATTCATCCTATTGGATATAATATACTCAAAACAATCAACTTTAGAACACTCATGCAATTATTTTTTAAAATTATGTATTCTTGACTTCTGGCCAAGATGGAGATGTAGGTAGATACACTTTGCCACTTCACACAACCAAAAGAAGGACAACAACACATTTAAAAACAAAAAACAACCAGAACTGCCAGAAAATTGAACTATATGGAAGTCTTACAACCAAGCAGTTGAAACAGAAACATTTATCTAGACTGGTAGGAGGGGCAGAGATGGGCAGCTGGGGTGGAAAGGATGCATGGCAAGGCAGTGGCTGGAGGACTGGACAGTTCCACACTTGCATGCAGATAAACTGGAAGGAACAACTGGAGAGCGAGACAGACTGTGCAATCCAGGGCTCCAGTATGGGAAAAGAAAGCCTTAAAACCTCTGGCTGTAAAAACCTGTGGTGCTTGTGGTGGCATGGAGAAACTCCCAGCCTCACAGGAGAATCTGCCGGAGAGACTCACAGGGTCCTAGAATGTGTATAAAACCAGCCATGCAGGAATCAGCACCAGAAGGGTTCAATTGGCTTGTGGGTAGCGGGGGAAGGGATTGAAAGCTGGCCAAAAGCTGAGCCAGCAGCACTGTTCCCTCTCTGACTCCTCCCCTACATGCAGAGCCACAGTGCAGTGAGCTGGGTTGCCCCACCCTGGTGAATACCTAAGGCTCTGACCCTTACAATGTAACAGATACTCCAAGACAAAGAAATATGGCCCAAATGAAAGAACAGATCAAAACTCTAGAAAAAGAACTAAGTGATGAGGAGATAGACAACCTATCAGATGCAGAGTTCAAAAGACTGGTAATCAGGATGCTCACAGTAATGATTGAGTGTGGTCACAAAATAGAGGAAAAAGTAAACACTATGCAAAGTAAAATAAAGAAAAATATGTAGGTAACCAACAGTGAAGGTAAGGAAACCAGGACACCAATCAATGATTTGGAGCACAAGGAAGAAAGAAACATTCAACCAGAACAGAATGAAGAAACAAGAATTCAAAAAAATGAGGACAGGCTTAGGAACCTCTGGGACAGCTTTAAATGTTCCAACATCCAAAATCATAGGGATGCTAGAAGGAGAAGAGGAAGAGCAAGGAATGGAAAACTTCTTTGAAAAAATAATGAAGGAGAACTTCCCTAATCTGGCAGAGCAAATAGACTTCCAGGAAGTTCAGGAAGCCCAGAGAGTCCCAAAGAAGTTGGACCCAAGGAAGCACACACCAGGGCACATCACAATTACATTACCCGAGGTTAAAGATAAGGAGAGACTCTTAAAAGCAGCAAGAGAAAAGGAGACAGTTACCTACAAAGGGGTTCCCATCAGAATGTCAGCTGATTTCTCAAAAGAAACCTTGCAGGCAAGAAGGGGCTGGAAAGAAGTATTCCAAGTCCTGAAAGGCAAGGACCTACATCGAAGATTGCTCTATCCCGCAAAGCTTTCATTTAGAATGGAAGGGCAGATAAAGTGCTTCCCAGATAAGGTCAAGTTAAAGGAGTTCATCATCACCAAGCCCTTATTTTATGAAATGCTAAAGGAACTTATCTAAGAAATAGAAGATGAAAACTATGAACAGTAAAGTAGCAACCAAATACAAATTTATCAACAATTGAATCTAAAAAATGAGCTAAACGAACATGAGGTACAGAGACAGAATCATGGATACAGAGAGCGTTTTCGTCTTGCCAGATAGGATGGGGTTGTGAGGCTATGGGTGAAGAGATGAGGGGATTAAGCAGTATAAATAGGTAGTTACAGAAGAGCCATGGGGATGCAAAGTACAGTATGGGAAATGGAGTAGCCAAAGAACTTACATGCATGATCCATGGACACGAACAATGGTGGAGGGATTACCTGAGGGACTGGGGGGTGCTGTGTGGAGGAGGACAAGGGGCGAAAATCAGGACAACTCTAATAGTATAATCAATAAAACATAACTTAAAAAATAATATATTCTGATCATTTGGTTAAAATATTGTCTAAGTCTGAAGTGTTTTTAGATCTGAAATATAAGAGTAATTGATACTGTGAAGCCTCTTAATTAGTGTTTAGACTGACAAATTATGATTGAAAAGGTTTTGAAAACTGTCAGTTAACATATGTAAAATAAAATATAAACTTTTAACTTTTCTTTCTTGAAGTCATTTTCAGCCAGTGAAATGTTAATGCATGATTTAGTCATATGACTTTTATTTCCTTATGCAGGTATTTTTTCCTTAAATTTTTTGTTGTAGTAGGATATACATAATATTTACCATTTTAACCACTTTTAAATTTACAATTCAGTGGCATTAAATGCATTTACAGTGTTGTGCAGCCATCACCACTATGGATTTCCAGGATTTTTTAATCATCCCAAATAGAAACTCTGTATCCACTAAACAATAATTCTACATTCTTCCTCCCCCAGTTCCTGGTAACCTCATTTTATGTGCCATCACAATACTGTAGAATGAATTCCAGTTTCCTATGTTATCTAATATAAGGTCACTCAACTTTTTCTCCCATGTTAGGACTATAATAAAAGTATTATTTTCCATATACTACAGAGCTCTTTCTGTATTATGGTATAAACTACTATATAATAACTTTAGATCCTGGTAAAGGAAGCAGTTTTATTCTGAAAGGTGACAGAAAGAATCATTAGTTTGATAATTATTACCTCTGGGGGTGGGGTATTTTGGACAGGAGAACTGTAAGGAGAGGTGAAATTATTGTTCTAGTGTGGCAGACCAGAGCTTAAATTCCCTGTTATATTTTCCATTGTGGCTGTGTAACCAGTTGTATAGTCACTCAGATTACCCATGCTTTCGTACATGGGTTGATGGGTATAGATACATATAAATTGCACTAAATTCTAGCAGTGTTAGCGGCCTGGGGTTCATAAAGGCACTTACTCACTGAAGTATTTGTGTGTCCTTTATTTGCTGGTCCGTAAAGTGAATATAACAGAAGTAACTTCTCTTCAAAGAATGCTTTGGGACAAAAGTGTAAAAACACTTTGCAGAGTAGAAAGGGTTCCTTATGTTTAGTCATGTTCCTCGGTGTTCTTTGAGGGCTTACCCACTCCCAATCATTATAACTATGTTAGGAATATTAATTAGGACTAATTTTAACAACACCATAGACTATACATAGCATGGCCATACATCTTTGTTTTCTGGAGCTAAAGAAACAAATATAGATTTAAAAATACTCAAATAATAAAATTGCCTGAATGACCCACCTAGTCCTTTGCTGTGGGGTACTGGGTGTCTGTTTTATTTCCTTGGTAAGTTTGACAAGACCTTGAGAGACAGCTAGCAAGTAGGTGGTAGGTGGAAGACAGACTCTAGGATTATTCTGTCTTGCTCTTGAGCGATTAGCATATTGATAGTTTGCATAACCCATTGCTGACTAGGTACCTTCCAAACAGGTTACAGTATTTCTCTGGTTCACACAATTGGGGAGGATTCCTAGAGGCAAGAGGTCATTTATCTAGAGAGTCAGCAGTTACTTTAGGGTCCTACTCCAGGCTTTCTGCTGTTGGGAGCCCCGGACTTGAATGAGGTAGCCTTTTACCATTAGTGCCCCTGGGGTTTAATGATTCTTATTGGGATAAGTTGGCTAGAAGTCAGGTGCTGCTTTTCTTGCTGCAACTAATTTCTGTCTGAGAATTAAGGATGGTGACTCTGAGATCTGAGCCAGCTCTAAGGACCCTTGTTTATTTTTCAACTCTTGTCTGGAGAATGGTTGGGCAACCTTACAGTTCCTTCTCTGGTGGTACCAAAGCTTATGCAAGAGGCAGTGACTATTGTTTTCATTCTCCATTGCTGTCTGAAAACCCACCCCAGGACTTAGTGGCTTATAGTAATAATTCTCATAGTTCTGTGGTCAGGGATTTCAAAAGGTCTCATCTAGGCAGTTCATTTATGCTCTAGATGGTGTTAGTTGGACATCTGGGACTGGAGGTTCCACTTCCAAGATGACTTCTTTACTCTTAGGAATGGGTGCTCAGTGTTTGTGGCCAATCTCTTCATGTGGTATCTGATATTCTGGTGCCTCTTCACACAGCTTAGGCCTCTCACATCATGGTGATCCCTGCGTAGTTGCACTTCTTACAGGGTAGTGACGAAATGAAAACCTCTATGTTAAATTCAATTAAATGTTGGTGAATATATTTGGCATTGAGATTGTGGTATTTATCATTTTATTTAGTCATATTTATAACCCAGTCAGGGTAGAACCTTGAAAGAAAGAAGAAGCACTTTATTTCTTCTGCCCTTTGTGTGGAAGATGGGTTGTTCAAATAGCAGAAAGTTCAATTTTTTGCCTTGATTTGGATTACTGAGCACCATCCTTCAGAAATGGTTTTCTAATGTTCTCCTGGGCATCTGGCATGAACACAGAAGACCTTTTACTCAAAAAAGTAAGCTGATAATAATAACAAGTTGAAACATCTTGATAATAAATATATTTGCACAGCTTTTCTAATCCCAGGTTATTGAAACTCTGTCAGTCTTGGCTGGTATCCATGCTCTTTTTGTGCCCTTGTGTGTCCCCCCCCCCCCGGCCCCGCCCCCCCTACCCTCCGCCCGTCTTGAGCCACTCCTGCTGAGTGAGCTCTAGAGCACCAGAAGGAAGAGCAGCATCTCTGGGATGTGGAGTGGGTGAGGATAAGGCTTGGGTTCGCAGTAATCCTAAATTTTTGGTAGAAGAGGGGTATGACATCCTCATACCTGTTTTACACAAGGAAGAAGAGGTATAAAAAGATAAAATGCTTTTCTTACTGGTAGCATCTGATTCTCTACTCTTTCACCCTAATATCGATGCATAATGCAAAACAGATGTGCTTTGGTCAAGAGAAAAATAAAGAGCTGGATCTTTTTATGGATTGATTTATTTGTAGCACTGAATCTTTAAAGTGGGAAAAAGCATTGCTGATTCTAACTAGAAATTGATGACCATTTAATAATGTGTGTAAAGGAAAGGTGAGAAACCGAGTGGCTCACGGCTTCTAACACTATATCTTCTATGGCATAAATTAGTAAATGGTCAGTTTTTAATTCAATAAAGGGACATTTCTGATAAGCTTTGCCTAACTTGATAGTGCCATTTATATTACAAACAAAATGCTAAATTTACCAAGCATTGCAAACGCATCCTAGTCAGGCTTTTGAATGCCCATAAGCAGTTCCTTAGAATTATTTTGAATGCTCAAGATTACAGGTTTCCTTCTTATACCATATCTGTATTGCCTAGCACTGCAAGATTCATTGTAGGGTGTAAAATATGAGGGAAGATATAAACTAATTCTCTTAAATGTTTCATGGAATAAGAAGATCCAATGGGAGCTGAATGTTTTCAATTAGGGCGTTTCCATGGATACCATTAGGGGTGCCAAAATTCATAGCCACAGGAGATTTTACTTGCTTCAATATTGATTAAGAAATCTGAGAACAATCTCAAGAAATGTAGGAGGTAGGCAAAGGATAAATTCTGTGGGTAGTATAAATTTTGCTTTCTCTCCCATAGTTAAGGGCTAGTTCAGATAAAATTTCAGGGAATCAGCCAAGTTGAACAACAGGATTTATGTCAAGAGCATGTCCAGAATAAAAGTGAACATGGGTTACTTCTTTTATCCCAGGTGTAGATGCCATTCATTTATTTGTTTGTTTATGTTCACTTTCTTATGTGCTGGATACAAGACATTGGCAGTATTAAAAAACACAAAAGTCACAACCCTTTGTATTTATGTCATTTATAAAGAAAACATTCTAAAAAAGAAAAGAAAAGAAAACATTCTAAATGGAGTCTGCAGACATCTGAAAACTTTCATCCCTGTGGGAAGAATTCACATCTTAGGTTATTACTCATTTTAAAACACGATTCTTTACCTGGTTTCTCAGCTCTCCAAGGGATCTGTGAATAAAATTCAAGGTGACCCTGACCTTGGATGAAGAAAAAAGTACATCTTTATTTTAACTAACAATGAATATTTAGCATTTTATCAGTTAATGAATGTAAGTAACTAATTGCATCACTGTTAGCCCCCAACTGTGACTTTGTCATCAATAAATCAATTTTACATTGCATCACAGCTGTTGCAGATATTTAGAAATATCATTTATGCTAATCGCTACTTCAAAATTTTGACAGTTATTAGGGTTTCTACTAGTTCTTGGTCCTCAATGCCATAATAAGTATGTATACAGGATGGGGCAAAAGTTAGTTTACAGTTGTGAGTACGCAAAACACAGAGTTTATTCCTGTATTATTATTTATAATTACATTATTTTCCATATGAACAACTATAAACCAACCTTTGCTCTACCCTGTATTACATATCACAAATTAATAGAACACCTTAATAATTATTTTAATATAATTGGCTTCCCTTGTAATCCTGTTTTATTTTTTGCACTTAAAATCACCATTCGTAAAAGGGATCCATAAAGCTTCATCAGACTGCCAAAGGGTCTGTAACAGGGTGCAGCCAGGAGGGGGGCCCCAAATAGGGATTTGGAATGGGGTCCAGAACTCAGGGTGTCCAGGAAATATTAGGATGTCCTCACCACCCCACCATAGGTGTGGGTTGGGGGATGGGACACATGGAGCAGGACCATTGAGAGCTGTTTTGCATAGCAACAGCCTTGCAGCTAACCTCTGGTGTCATTTAACATATCTATAACCTTTAACTGGTTGCACAGATATGTTAAATAGCTGTGGCCAAGCTCTGAGCCAGGGGGATGGAAGTAACTTCCCCACCAAGATGTAACTGGGGAAGCAGGTCCCCCGAGTTACAGCGCCTGCGTGGGAGCTTGAAGAGGATTGGCTCCATGACATGGGGCCACACCTGCCCAGACTCACGATGGCAGCCCAGTAAAGCTGGAAGGATATGAGTGCTGGCAGGTGTAACTGATTGTAGGAGGAGTTGGAAATGGGGCTGCAGAGGAAGAGTGGTGATCCCCTTCCTTGCAGCCATTGAGGGGACAGGACCACTTGGTCTTTAGCAGAGTGGGGACTCACGCAGCCTTGCGAGAGAGAATCACCATGCGGCTTTAGCAGAGAACCGCCACTCAGCTTTGGCAGAGTGGCGACCCCCCTCCTCTCAGCCATTGAGGAGGGAGAACCACGCAGTTCTGGCTGAGTGGGGACTCCTTGCAGCCATTGTGCAGAGAGAACCATGTGGCTGGAGCAGCGGAGAGAGAACCTCGTGGCTTTGCTAGATTGGGGACCCCCGCAGCTTTAGAAGGGGTAACCACTACCCAGCTTTAGCAGAGATCCTGGCAACACAGCTGATGGTGCCAGGAACCAAGGGAGAATCCTACCAGCTGAATCCTACCAGCTGAGACACGGATTACTGGGAAGAACTGGGGCTGCCTGAGCCATAGACTTCTATTTCTTTTCCTGAGATATGGGACCCCAGACTGGGCAAAGGGGGGAAGGAAGGACTGTGTGTGTTTGTGGGTGTTTTAAGGGACTTTGGGATTTTGATGAAGACATTAGGTCACTACTTTAAGTGTGTACAGCATTAAATAAACATTTCCTTTCCTTTTCACGAATCTCTGGCATTGAGAGTCGTCTTTCCTCTGGTGGTGGACATAACGAACCTGGGGGCTTCCCTTTGGGTAATAGTATATTGCCTTTAGCCTCCCTTGGCCCCTTGTGTTCTGTAACAGGTCCATGACACCAAAAATAAGTAACCTCTTTTTTAACAGAGTGCAGATTATAAGAGTTATCATATCTTAATTTTCAGATTACAATTTAAGAAAGCAGTGTCCTATTTAAGTGCCTTTTATGGAAACTCTTTAAAAAGAAAGGTTAAAAGGTAATTCTTTTCTGTTGACTCATGTGTGGGCCCTACAAAGTACTCTGCAGTCACCTTTGACTTTCATTTGAGGTTTGTCTTCCGGGGATAAGTTATTACCATGGGTAGCCATTCAAGAAGGAAAGATTTTTGAGAGTCTTTCATGGGCTGCATTCAGTAAATCACTGTTAAATTCATGGGAGGGGAGGACGGTTTCCCATTCACTTTCCTGGAGATTGTGGTGTAGGGGTCATACTCTTATGGAAGCTTCTCCATAGGGTATCTCTTGCTTCCTCCTTTCCTGTGCCACAGTCCTCTGTGGGGCAGAGGTGGGAGTTTGGATGTTCCATGGGAATTGGGACTCTGACTTTTTCTCATGGAGCTGTTCTCTCACTTACCTTGGTGGGGAGTGATCAGAGCTTTAGCCATGAAACCGTTTGATTTCACGGTTAGGACTCTGAATTCAGAAAACACAGGTAAAATGACTGGAAGTAAGTTTTAATAAAATGCCATAATTGGCTTCCCCTCCAAGATACTATTTTGAAAAAGGTGGCAGAGTGAATTTGCTATGATGTGAAGCATCATTCTGGTCTATTCCTTGATCATGGCCAGCCCCTGGGTTCATTTATTGTAGCCTGTATCAGTATTCACACCTTTTTATGACCAAATAATATTCCATTTTATGGTAGATATTCGTGTTGTTTCCACTTTTTGGTTATTATGAATAATGCCGCTATGAACATTCATGCATAAATTTGAATGTGGACATATGGGTATCTTTTTGCTTTTCATATTTTTTTAAAAATTCAGAATGGATCAAAAAGATTAATCAACACCACAGGTACCAGACAAAGGCCAAGGAGGTAGCTAGAAAAGTATGCCTTAGAAAAATTAGGAAGCCTTATTACGTTGTTAAAAGTTGTACCTAACATAAGTAGCTAACTTAGTTTGCCATTGATCTAGTCTCCACTGGTCTACCTCTGAAAATGTGGCACAGCCGGCTTCCTTGCTAGGCTTCAGTTGAAGGATACCATGTACACACGGGCTGGTATAGGGGTACTCAGCTAGCGAGAAGTATCTCATCCCCATACGGTCTTATTCCAGGTCTGTGACTGACTACCTTCATTGTTGTGTGTGAGATGGTTTCACCCCTTGAAAATATGACTACTTCAGCACAAAACAATTTTAAGTCTTTATAATGGTCAGTAAATCATCTTCCCTCCTTTTACATGCAGCTGAAAAAATACTGATAGGCTAGGGACAGATCGTTATGAACTTTGTACTGTTAGACTTATCACTCATTTAATGATTGTTAGCTAATAGTCAATAAATTTATGTATTAAGGAAATTATGTATAGAATACTGCAAAAACACAGTAAAAGTCTGAAGTTTATTTGGACACATGTTTTCAATTCTTTTGGCTATATACTTAAGAGTAGAATGAAATATATTTTAAAAATTGAAATGAAAATGAATTAAATGTTACAGAATCTCTGATGCACTTTTAGAAACTGTTCATTTCCATAGAGCACAGTTTGCAGACCACTGTTAAAGTGGAGAGAATATTGATTTTTTGTATGTGTTTGTGTTGGGTAGATATGGATTGAATCTTGGTAAGCTGTGGTATGAGTTTTGTGAAGTTACCTGTGAATATTTTTTTTCATGATTAAAGTGTCCACACCTCTGGATGTTTTAGGGATTGATAGACTACACAGTTGCTCACAAATATTCATTCACTGTCTCTTTCGTGATAACATCTTTGACCATGGATTTCTTTGGCCACTGGCCTGTGGTGGCAGGTGATGTAGATCTTCTTCAAGGCAGAGGCTCTAAGAGCTAGCAGGTGGTTTGCCATGTGTCTTTTCTCTTCTGCCATAATGACTGGTGGTGTTCCAGGTAGGCATTGCTCCATCAACTTGGGCACCAGAATGAAAATGATATTGGGCAGAGCTGCAATACTCAACAGACTTTGTAGCCTGAGCAAAGAAAAATGTCAGTTTAAGCCATTAAGATTTGGTGACTTTTTTTTAAAGATTTTATTTATTTATTTTTCAGAGAGGGAAGGGGGAGAAAGAGAGAGAGAGAGAGAGAGAGAGAGAGAGAGGGAGAGAAACATCAATTTGCGGTTGCTGGGGGCCATGGCCTGCAACCCAGGCATGTGCCCTGACTGGGAATCGAACCTGCAATGCTTTGGTTCTCAGCCCGCGCTCAATCCACTGAGCTATGCCAGCCAGGGCGATTTGGTGACTATTTGATACTAAATTAGCACAGTGGTCCTCAAGTGGAGGTGATTTTTGCACTTTCCACCCCGAGACATTTGGTAGTGTCTGGACATATTTTTTGTTTATCACAACTGGAGAAGGTGCTGTTGGTATACAATGGGCAGATGCTGCTGAACGTTCTACAGAGTACAGGACAGCCCCCACAACAAAGAATTATCTGGCCCAAGACTTCAATAGTTCCTATGTTGAGAAATCCTGATTTAGTATATCCAAGTTTACCCTGATTAATGAAAGGTTATTGAGAAAGGATTAAATGGAATAAGTTATATAAAAACACTTAGCAGACAGGGTTGGCCCCCTTGTTTTTGTATTTATATGGCAGACCTTGGCAACAGCTGAGATCTTCCCTTGTGTCCATGCAAAAAGGAGTCTTCAACTTTTCTGGGGTTCAGTACTTCAGTTTAGTTGTAGTTTTGTTCATAAATTGTCTCAATTTTAGCAGAATCATTTATCCCTTAAAAAAGGGAAGGGGCTAACAATAAATGCTTATTTGGTACCAGGCTCTCTATATATTTTAAACTTTTTTTTTCAAATACTTTATGATTTTGATAGTCCCAATTTCTATTTTGCTTTAGATGAAGAAATTAAGGCATTGCAGTTAAGTAATTTGACCAAGAACACACAGCTTGTAGGTGGCGGGCCTAGGATTTGACCCAAATATGTTTGCCTGCAGAACCCTGTTCTTTCCACACTATTATACTATCTCTTTAGTATTGGTTTCAACATAAAGACAGGAAGGCAGTGCCCGAGAGGTAATAATTATATGTTGTATTAGTTATCTATTGCTGTGTAACAAATCATCTCAAAACTTAGCACTTTAAAACAACAAACATTTATTATCTCACACAGTTTCTGAGAATCAGGAATCCAGGAGAAGCTAGGCTGGGTGGTTCTGTCTCACGTTCTCTCTTGAAGTTGCAGTCCAGTTGTCATCCAGGACTGCAGTCATCCAAAGTTCTAATTGGAAATGGAAGATCTGCTTCCAGAATGGCTCACTTATGTAGCTGTTGGCAGGAGGACTCAGGCCCTCACTACATGGGCCTCTCCTCAGGGCTACTTGAGTATCTTTATGACATGGTAGCTCACCTTCCCTAGTGAGAGGGATCTGAGAGAGAGAACATGACAAAAGTCATATATCTTTTATGTCCCTGCCTCAGAAGTCACATATCACTTTTGCCATAATCTCTTGGTCACACAGACAACTCTGATACAATGTGGGAAAGCGTTATACAAGGGTATCATGAATACTAGGAGGTGGAGATCATGGGGGCCATCTTGGAGGATGGCTACCACATGTGTTGTATCCTTATTTCTCATAGTTGCAAAATTATAAATTGCATTTCCTTTTCATATTCTAAAATCCCAAACCAGGATTTTATTCTTTAAAATGCGCAAATCATTCACAATGTAAATGAGAATATAAACTTGCTTTTATAAACATTTAGTGAATTGGCAAAATCAAATACTTAATATAAAAGCTATTTGCACATACTTCATTTGTGAGATTTGTATTTTAATGGGCTGAAATAGCAGAGGCCTCTTGAGTACTGAGAAGTTTGGACTGCAGGTGTTTTCTTTTTTTCCTGGAATATCTCCCTGTACCAAACACTGAATTCTTCATTTTCCAAAGCACTTCCAACTTCTTTACATTTTTATTGCTGATTTGATGTGCTTGAATGACAGCCAAAGTATAAGATAAACAGTAGATGCAAAGACTGGGTGGTTTCCATGGAGACTTATTGCAGGAGCCCCTTTTCGTCATCCAGCTATTGCTAGGAATTATTCCTTTCCAGTTACTGTTTGATGCCCATCAATTTGAGTAGCTCTTGGAAAGGGGATTTGTTTAAACAAATTCAGGACTGAGTTTTTATATATCTTTAACGTTGAGTTAATCTGTCCTGAAATTGAGGATATTAACAGGTCTTCTTACTAAAATAGTTTAACTATACTTTTGTTTATTACACTTGGTTTGAGCTTTGGGGAATAAAAGAAGGTCCTTGACTGGGTGCAGAGGTATATGGATTTACTCTTTCTAATCGTGCAACCATGAAATAAAAAATGTTTACACCTCGGGAATCAACTCATCACTTTAACCACTGTTGATTGCATTGGCTGGAGCTTTTTGCTTCCTTCAAGTATTTCCCATTTTCTTTCAAAATTGTGTTCAGTTGGATGTAACCAATTCTACATGGAGGCTGGCTCACTCACGTTCATTTTTGACTCCTACTGTCTTAATGTCATGCTTCATTTATACAGTAATAGCTTTTCTTGACTTTATCTGTTGACTTGACATCCTATACATCATATTTCCTTTCTTAGACATAGGAAGATTGAAAAAGAATCAGGACTTGAAGAGAATTTGCATTGTGAAAGAGGCAGCTTTAATTTTAATTTTTACTGTAGCCAGCATAGGTACACCTGCTGAGCAGACTTGCCTTCTCATTGCACACTGCTCAGTGTAGGTGCCCTGGTCAATCACGGTCAAGCTGGTCACCCGTACTACTTTTGGTTCTATCTGTGCACAGGGGATCCTACCATAACTAATAGAGGTTATAATAAAAACAATGTATAGGTTCACAGTTGTCTGTATCGGTAGTGACATGGGAGTAGAGTAGTTGTCTAATATTTGAAAGCTGGGAAGCTGGAGGGTTTTTTTTTAAGTTTTAAGATATCCATTATCAATTTAAAGAGTTTTTGGCCATTACACATGCATGACTGTTGCTATTTTTGGATCCTGAGGTTTTGAGAGCAATCATTTTGAAAGGGGGACAGAATGAGAATAAAAATTAATTATGACAATCTATTTGAAAGACTGATTATGTTGTGATTCATTAAAGACTTTTTATACGATTTATATATTGTATTTTTGCCTTTGGGACTAGCATTCTTCAGAGCTGATTTCTACCTTGAACTTTCTAATGCATGTTAGCCATGTCAGCTCATAAGCATGTTTTCATCTGTGCATCATGTTATATTGGGACTTGGATGGAATGTAAATCTTTTATTGGCTTCAATCTGGGTCTAATCCTCTGCATGGCTTTGGTAGAAAATCAATTTCCTCTGCTCTGTCAAGATTTTTCAGGTCAGTGCTCTTTGGAAGTTTCCCAATTCTCTTAGATTAAAATATATTTTATTTCTGTGCTACATACTGGTATCCTTTAGCAGGAGACTGGGTCCTAGAAAGTGAGAAAACAGCCTGACAAGATATACATGATTTCTTTCTTCTACCTCAATTAACTTGTTGATATACTGTACCTTTGAGGAACCAAAGAGTTTTTGTTCTTTCAAAGGCACCATTTGGAAGGCAATTAAGTGATCTCTGTAGGAGAGGCCCTACACTTGACTTTAATGAGCTCCATTTGGTCACCTGCTCACTAGGTTACTAGAAGTGAATGGGGAAGAGAAGAACTTGTCATGCCACACTTAGTCCATTTCACTTGTATGGGCCATTAGAGTTGGAATTAGGGCGACCAATTTAGACTTTCTCAGATTTAGCACTGAAAATCTTACATCCTGGGACCCCTGTTAGTCCCAGGCAAACAGGATGCTTGGTCACTCTAGCAGTGAAAAGCATGAGGTTGGATGGTTGGGCCTGGTGAGTACCTTGATAGATATTTTAAGGAGGGGATTATTATAGACTCATAGCATCTTGTTGCCCAACGATGCTAATGGGTAAGTGATTCTACTTTGATTTGACTGAAAAACAATGGAATGAGAAGAGATGGAAGTTCTACTTTCTGAACCTAAGAGAATGTGTTTAGTGGATGTTTTGGTAAAAAAAAATTACTACTATTTATGTTTCTCTTTTTCTTTCTCCTGGACAATGCAGAATTTTTATTTAAGTCCACTTAATCTCTTTTCCCAACTTATATTGTTTTTATCTTATATTTTAGTACTATAAAATTCTACAAGATGTTATTTTAAGCAGACATTATTTATTTAGATCAGAGTTCAGTAAACTTTGTCTATAGAGGGTAAGATGGTAAATATTTTAACCTCTGCGGGTCATGTGTTCTCTGTCATAACTACTCAACTCCACTGTTGTAACACCAAAACAGCCATTGGTAATATGTAAATGATTGCATATGCCCATATTTCAGTAAAACTTTATTTACAAAAACATGCAGCAGGGCACATTTGGCTTGCAGGCCTTAGTTAGCCAACTCCTAATTTAGATTTATCTACATATTTACTACTTTATTTTCCCTTCCTTTCTTGTTATGTCTACCTTGGTTCATTTTCAAGGCAAGGATGTCTGCTGCATCTCAGTTTTTTGACATTGTGCCAGAAGTTCTAGCTAGTGCAATAAGGAAATAAAAGGCATTCATTTCAGGAAGGAAGAAATAATACTGCCCCTCTTTGCAGATGACAACATTGCCTGTGTATACATTTCAAGGAATCTACAAAGCAACTCCTAGAACTAATAAGTGAGTTCAGCAAGGTTGCAGGATACAAGATAAACACACAAAAATCAACTGTATTTCTATATACTAGCAATGAATACATGGACACTGAAATTAGAATGACATTTACAATTACTCAAAAAAATAGGTGCAAATCTAACAAACTATGTCACAAGACCTGTGTCCTGGACACTACACAATGCTGGTGAAAGAAATCAAAGAAGATCTAAATAAATGGAGAGATTTACCACATTAATGGATTAGTGGATACAACAGCCCTGGCTGGCATGGCTCAGTGGATGGAGCACCGGACTGTGAACCAAAGGGTTGCCAGTTCAATTCCCAGTCAGGGCACATGTCTGGGTTGTGGGCCAGGTCTCAGGTAGTGGGTGTTTGAGCGGCAACCACCCATTGATGTTTCTTTCCTTCTCTCCCTCCTTTCCCCTCTCCAAAAATTAATATATAAAATCTTCAAAGAAAAAAAAGACAATACAACATAGAGAAGATGTCAGTTTCCCCCAAATTGATATATAGGTTTAACATAATTCCTACAAAAATCCCAGCAAGATTTTTTTTGTAGGTGAAGATAAGATTATTCTAAAATGTATATGGAACTAGACTAGCTAAAATAGTTTTGAAAATGAATAAAGAAAGAATTCTGCCTAATTTCAAGACTTATATAACTATAGTAATTAAGACTGTGGTATTAGTGAAGGGATAGATATATAGATCAGTATAACAGCACACAGAATTTAGAAATAGACCCATAGAAATATGCCCAATTGATTTTTGACAAAATTGCAAAAGCCAATTAAATGGAGGAGGAAAGATAGCCTTTTCAACCCATGTTTCTGGATCAGTTGAACATCAGTAGGCACGCACTAAATAAATAAATAAATAAATAAATAAATAAGTAAATAAAATAAAGAGCCTGGACCTAAATTTTATACCTTACATAAAAAAATAACTCAAAATGGATCACAAGCTTGAATGTAAAACATAAAACTATACCTTGGCCAGGTGTCTCAGTTGCTTGGAGCATTGTCCTGTACATGAAAAGGTTGCAGGTTCAGTTCCAGTCAGGGTATGTGCCTAGGTTGCTGGTTTGATCCCAGTCAGTTAGGGAGCTATGGGAGGCTGCCAATCAATGTTTCTCCCTGTCCCTGTCCCTCTCCCTCCTTCCCCCTCTGAGATGAATAAATATGTCCTCAGGTAAGGATTAAAAAGTAAATAAAATTTTCAAAAATAGAAAATTGTTGAGACCTAGAATTAGACAGAGTTCTTAGAATTGACATGAAAAGGATGATCCATAAAGGGAAAGATAAATGAATTTTATCAAAATTAAAAATTTTGAGACAGACCTTGTTAAGAGACAAGCTGCAGAGTCAGAGAAAATATTTGCAAACCACATATCTGGCACAAAAAAAAAAACCACCAAACCTGTTTGCAGTATGTAAAAAACCTCAAACAATTGAATAAGAAATATAACCAAAGACACTGAACTAGAGAACAGACTGACAGTGACCAGAGGGGAGAGGGGAGGGAATTTCAGGGGAAAAAGGGAAGGGTTTACAGGAACAAGTATAAAGGACACATGGACAAAAACTAGGGGGGGAGTGGAAGTGGGAGGGAGGCAGGGAGCACTGGCGGGTGGGCTGGGATGGGAGTAAAGGACAGAAAACTGTACTTGAACAACAACTAAAATTAAAAAAAATGTTAAAGAAAAGAAATTGGGCAGAAGACAGGAGACATTTCAGTGAAGAGAATATGCAAATGACAAACACATGAAAAGATATTCATCATTAGCCATTAGGGAAATGCAAAGTAAAGCCAAATGAGATAACACTACATACCTATCAGAATAGCTAAAATAAAAAATAGTGACATCACCAGATGCTGCGGAAGAACGGTATGTGTACATTGCTGATGGGAATGTAAGATGATATAGCCCTCTGGAAAACAGTTTGACAGTTTGTTAAGAACACTAAATATGCAACTACCATATGTGACCCAGCAATTGAAGTCTTGGGCATTTATCCTAGAGAAATGAAGATTTATGTTCATACAAAAACCAGTACATGAATGTTTATAGCAGCTTTATTCATAATAACCCATAACTGGAAAAGATACAGATGTTCTTCAGTGGGTGAGTGGTTAAACAAACTGGTTCATACATACCATGGAGTACTACTCAGCAATAAAAAGAAATGAACTATCAATGCAAACAACAACCTGAATGGATCTCCAGAGAATTACGTATACTGAGTAAAAAAAAAGCCAATCCTGGATGGTTACACACTATATGATTCCATTTGTAGAATGTTCTTTAAATGACAAAATTATAGATAGGGAGAACAGGTTAGTGGTTTCCAGGGGTTGAGGAGGCAAGGGCAGGAGGGAAGTGATTGGCTATAAAAAGACAGCATGAAGGATCCTTATGGTGATCGAAATGTTCTCTGTCTTGACTGTATCGAAGTCAGTGTCCTTGTGGTATTGCACAATAGTTTTGCAAGACGTTGTCATTGGGAGAAACTCAGTGAAGGTTACACAGGATCTCTGTACCATTTTGTACAACTGCATGTGAATCTATAATGAACTCAAAATAAAGTTTATTTTGAAAATATTGAAGGAAAACAGTATCTAAAGCAATCAGAGCTGGAAGAATCATAAATATTGAATACTAAATAAGGTAGAGCTTTTACATTTGGTGGTGTTCTGAGGTCCTGGGCCAGTTTTGTTCTGAAATGGAGCTATGTGGGTCCATGAGAGTCCCTGTATGAAGGTGTATAACTGACTTTTCCCCTCAAATTCTTCTAATTTGGGATGCTATTCACTGTATGCCCTTTGACTGCCTTTTGCCTCTGGCTTTCTGTTAGACACAAACTAGTTTCTTAATTTCAATTCCAAGGTAATTTTCAAGCACCATTAACTTTTATGATCTTGTTTTGCAGTGGGTCCTGACCTAAGGGCCACAGTATCTGGACACTGACTTATTTTTCCTGAGTGATTTCTCTGTTTGTCTATGTGATAAAGATTTCTAGTTGTTTCCAGATATTTATCCCCTTCTCTTTTGCAGTAGAAACTCCAGTTTTCATCTGGACTCTCATGGCTTCCCAGAGTAAACGTTGCACTGCTCACAATTCATTGTAGCTAAGTGTGGCTGTGTGACCAACTATGAACCTTCTATTTTGATTAAGCCACAAATTAAATGGAGCTATAAAATTTCTTTAACAAATACTTAGTGAACAGGTAATATCAAATACTTTTTATAAATGTACTGTGCTATGGGTTGACTTGTGTCCCCCCCTCCCCAAGATATATTGAAGTCCTAACCTTCAGTACCTTAGAATGTGACCTTATTTGGAGATGGGGTCTTTCCAGATGTAATCAAGTTAAAAAGAAGTTACAATGGACTAGTGTGGGCCCCTAGTACAATGAGTGGTGTCCTTAAGAAGATGGTCATTTGAAGGTGCACAGGGATAATGCTATATGAAGATGAAGATGGGAGTGATGCATTTACATGCCAAGAAACTCCTGGGGCTAAGGGAAGCTGGGAGAGAGGCATGGAACAGGTTTCCCTTCGGAGTCCTTGAGAGCAACCAACCCTGCTGTACCTAGATTTTGGACTTGCGGCCTCCACAACTATGAGACAATAAATTTCTGTTGTTTTAAGCTGCCCAGTTTGTGCTACATTGTCACAGCAGCCTTAGGTAGACCAGTGCGCTGGGTTTTAAAACTCTTTTTGAAGTATTTTGAAAATGGGTTGGGCGTGAAGAGGATTTTGCATTTGAGTCCTGAGATATTTGGGCTGAATATGCTTTCTTTTCCGGGAGAATCTCACTGTACCAAACATAGACATTCCTCATTGCACCAAAGTCATTCCAACCTCCTTATGTTTTTGTTTTTTTCTGATTGGATGTAGTTGAATGCCAGCCAAAGTATAAGGTAAATGGTAGATTTGAAGACTGGGTGGTTTCCACGGAGATTTCTTAGAGGAGCCCTTCCTTTCTCAGTTCAACAGTTGTCAGGGAAACATCTCATTTCAATTTGTGGGATCTGCCAATTTGAGTGGCTTTTGGAAGAGGATATGGTTCAACCTCTTTAAGATACCAATAACAAATTCCGAGCAGAGCTTTTTTAGAGTGCTTTAAAGTTATAGTAGGCTTTTCTGTAACTTAGGGATATTAACCAGTCTTCTGCCTGAAGTGATCTAACTACCCATTTGTTCATCTACAGAAAATGTTGATTTTGAGTTTTGGAGAAAAACTGAGGTTCAAAGAAGGCCCAAAGCTAGAGAGCTGGTGTCAGATGCCTCGAAACTCTAGTCAATGATCTTGAGCACGACCTATATAGTATGAGAGATTGACGAGGCCTACTGCAATATTATGATTTATAAGAAAAAATGTATTTGGCCATTCAGATGACCATATTTCTCACATATATTTGGTTTTTGTCCACAGTTCCTGGTTCACAGATCCAAAACGCTTGGAATTTCCCAAGTGTTGAGAGTGATAGAGGTGTCTTTTGTAATGTCAATGAGGTGACTTTTGGAAAGCACCTCAGGATGGGGGCTGATTGCCAGGGGAGCCTAACGTGATTAAGAGGTTGAAAGTTTCAGTCCCAGTCCCCTGACCGCTGAGGAGGGGAGAGGAGCTGGACGTGGAGTTCAATACCAGTGGCTAATGAATTAATCAGTCATGCCTGTGTGATGCAGCCTCCATAAAAAAGCAGAAGGACTGGGTTTGGAGAGCTTCTGGGTTGGTGGACACGTGGAAGTTTTGGGAGAGTGGTGCAGCGGGCATGGGAGCTCCGTGCCCTGTTCCCACACCTGGCCCTCTGCATCCCTTCCATCTGGCTGTTCCTCAGTCATGTCTTTTGAGAATAAACCGATGATCTGGTGAGTAAAAAGTTTCTCTGACTTCTGTGAGCCGCTCTAGAAGATGAATCGAACCTGAGAAGGAGGTCACGGGAACCTTTGATTTATAGCCAGTTGGTCATAAGCACAGGTAACAGCCTGGGCTTGCAAATGGTGTCTCAAGTAGGGGCAGGACATTCTTATAGGACTGAGTCCTCAACTTGTGGAATCCGATGCTGTCTCTGGGCAGGTAGTGTCAGAGTTTAGATGAATTCTCTAACTCCTTGCCTCTTGTCGTCATCGTCGTGGTTGTGTGGGAATGCCCTCCCCCCTTGAAATTGGGTCTCAGAACACTTTTTACCCTTCCTGTACAAAACTGTTTACAGGCTACAGAGTCGGATGACTCAGCACTGTACATTTATTGCCTCTAGTTATTCTAGTTAGCTATTGTTGAATCAGTGGCTGGCATTTGTTGGTAGTTAATGGAAATGGTGGAAAGCACAGATTCTATATATAAGCGGTTCTAATAAAGGGGAGTCCCTAAGGTTATCTTTATTCTGACCAGTTTTCCCCCATTCTACTCTTTATCAAAGAGGTATGGTACATTGCAAAATTCCCCCAATACTGTGCAGTTCCTCCCCTCAATAGGTGGTGCCTATGTCTCTATCCTTAGAGCCTTGGCTGGCCTTGTGGCATTGTTTGATCATAGAATACAACCTAATAAAAGTTTGGAGCCTAGGCCTGAAGAAGCATTTCAGCTTTAGTTCTTGCTGCTTTGTGAACTCTGCCACCACTTGGAAAAGCCCAGTCTCACCTGCTGGAGTATGAGAGGCCTTCTCCATGGATAAGAGATTGGAGGCACCTTTTTGACCCAAGAGCTGCTTGTGGAAGCCTAAGTGTGCCCCACTTGAGATCAGTGGGGTCTGGTCCAGGTCAATATAATTGTCCAGCTAGCACCACCCAAATTGCTGAGCCCCAGAATTATGAACTAAATAAAAGGTACTAAAATTTTGGGGTGGTTTTTTATACAGCAATAGATAATTTGACACAGCCAAGTTTGGATATTCTGGATCAGTCAAGGCTCAACTTTGACCTGTCCTCTATAACATCCAGGATTCTTAGTAATGTGATCTCATTAACAGAAATTACCTGTGGGTTATTTAAGCAGAAAAGGAATGTATTGGCAGGATATTGCCTAGCTCACTCTTTCTCTGGGGAATCTGGGGGAAAAGCTTGAAAAATGTACAGTACTACCAAAGCTACGGCCATATTATACCACGGAGTTGATCTGGTGAGGAGGCTGGCACTGTATAGCTCCTGAATAGTGAGGGGGGTGCCTCCAGCTGCACCACACATTGCTTGTACTAGGTGTTGGGTGTGGGCTGGGCACCTCTGCCATTCTTGGGAACTAGTGTTGCTGCTGTTTTCAGAAAACAATGACCTACTTTTCCTGCTGCTTTGCATCACTCATTACTCAATCAAATAACTGTGCTGTGTATCTGGCCAAGCTTAGGTCCTATGTCCATACCCTGCTTGAGAAGAAATCAGGAAAGTGAAGTGACATTTTAAGCTTCTTTAGCTGAGGAAAGGTGGAAATTTTCATAAACATTGGCAGGGAATTTTGATGCTGTGTAGCTGAAAGAAAAATGGCAAGTGTTCATTAGTTTTTCTTCTGGACTCTGGTAAGCTAATTTGGTTACTGCACAGTTATGATGAAGCCAGCTTTGTAGTTTGTTCCTTGGTTCTGTTATGAGAAAATATGTAGTTCTGAGGTTATACCCTTTACACCTGCTCCCTCTCACAGATGTGTGCTTATTATGGCCATTTGGAAAGCCAGGAAATAGTGGGGCCTAATTTGTTTGTGTCTTGGCTGTCAAGGTACAAAAAGCAACATCTTTCAGTTGGTAGGCCCAAAGAAACTGCATTCACTGCCATGGCGTGCTGCCTAAGAGAACAGAATGAATGGTAGTGTAGTGAACATAAGGGATTGCCTATTTGCACAGTGAACTTGGTTCATGTGACATTTATGAAGATAAATTGCTGAGCAGCAAGGTCTTTCGATTCAGGTGGTTTCTCATTTTCCAGATTCTAATAACCCTCACAAACCCTGGAGTGCCTGTCTGCACAGGCATTCGTGTAGGATTAGTTTAAGTACTTAGAAATGATACCTAAAAGAGAGAAAACAATGCCTGGAGAGTGTGTTGTAGGTGTTTGAGAAATGTTGATCTTTTTTCTCCGACTTCCTAGATACACACACTCCAGTAAGATTGTCTTATCTCAGGCTGCTCTAACACAGTACCATAAACTGAGTGGCTTATAAACAACACAAATGTATTTCTAACAGTTCTAGAAGCTGGAAGTCCAAGATCAGGGTGCCACCATAGTTGGGTTCTGGTGATGGTTCTCGTCTTGGTTGCAGGCTGTGAACTTCTTGCTGTGCCCTCACATGGTGGAGAGCAGAGAGAGAAAGCAAGCTCTCTTGTGAATTTATAAGGGTACAAATCCCATTCATGAGGGCTCTGCCCTTATGACCTCATCTAATTCTAATCAATTCCCAAAGGCCCTGTCTCCTAATAGCATCACATTGTGGGGAGGTTGAGTTTCAGTGTATGAATTTGGGGCGGGGTAAGGACAGGGCACAAACATTCAGGCCATAACAGATTATAAACTCTTTGAAGGCAGGGGCTGTTCTTTGTCAGCTATCTCTAAGTTGTAAAATCTTTAGGCATGGCATGTGAGAGTGGACTGTACTCAGGATAGAGTGTCTTGGGAGCAATCAGGACCTAGGTCTCAGCTCATCTATTGTGAACAGACCCCCATTGTGAGGTGGGTGGATTATATCAGATGAGGCAATGCAAAGTCTCTCCAGGCTAATGGAACAGTGTCTACAGGTGATTCAAGGTAGGAGATAGGAGATCTATCCACCTGGGTCCTAGAAATGTCCCTCCTGGCAAGCACAGCTCAGTTGTAGGAGAAAACTCAGGGGGTTAGTATCAGGGAAGTGTCAGTGGGTACCTGGGGGTGAGGTGCAGGACAAGGATGGACAGGTGAGAGCAAGGCCGGGTCTCAAATGATGGGTGTTCATTAAGCTAGAGAGAGAAGAGGATGGACATTTGTTGCTGGGGCACAGAAAGAGATCAGTCTGGTCAATATAATATGGTTATTAGGTCACAGTAGCACCAATAGCAGGATGGGCTTGGGGCTTGATTCTGGCTGGTTGGCCAAAGCCCCTTAAATCCTTCTGCATTTGCCATGATGATGCAGGGGACTGAGTGTGCTGGTTGTCATGAAATCCTGTAGTGGACAGAATAGTCCTGAACAGGGAGGGGCCTGTCTCCAGCTTCAGTACCTTGCAGTAGCCCACTCTGAGGGGTTTAGTCTCCTTAGAGGAGGGAGGCTGCCAGAATGTCATGGAGGTGAGAGGAACACTTGTTATTTCAACAATTGGATGGGGTCTTCACTAGGAATTTGACAAAGAAACCCAGTTAATTAAGTCAGAGCACATACCCCATCAAAACTATTTTTTTTCTGTGAGTTTAAGTATGCTGGAGGGTTCCAATCTGTGATTTAGGCTGGAGAGTGAGAACTCTGGTGTGATCTGAGACTCACCTGTTATTGGTTCCCTCTGAAAGTATGTCTAGGGTCTGTGTATAATATGCAGTGCTCCACTTGCATGAGATGTTCTGGCTCACTCTGCTCCTCTCACTAAGGCACTGGTTTCTTATAAAAAGAAATGTGTATATGAGTGTGTGTACTCATGCACCCATGTGTGTGCATAAAATAAAAGATATAAAATATAGAATGGACCGAAATCAACAAACTTAGAAAAATACCAAGTAACCCCAACCTGTAGTTTCATTTTTGAAAAGCACTAGAAGTGTCAACAAACAAATTGTCTAAAAAGTGAATCCTTTGGCTGCTGAGGTAAGTCTGAGTTGCCAGAACCAGTAAAAGCTTTATGTAATAATCCTGGCAGTGCATTTGTGTTCATCTGAGATTTTGCTGCCTCCAGCTGTACGAAATTCTGTGATACGCAGAGCCTAGAAACCTGGCCCAGAATCCTGAAAGGAATTTTTCTATTGTAATCTGAGCTGTAATTGCATTTTAATTCAGTTCTGGTGTGAAGGCCAGTCTGAGTGTGTTCCCTTCATCTCCTCTCATTCTTGGCGTTTAAGTCAGTGCCTCGCACACAGTTGGCCCTCAGTAAAAGCTCTTACTGTGGCTTCTACTGTTCTTTGTCCCTAAACTGTTCTCCTACAGCACTGACTGTTTTCTCACGATGGGGAGGATGCTCCCTTTGTTCTCAGTGGCATACCCCCACCTTCCCCTTTCCTCACCCTTGAATTGTTAGAGCCCTCTTTTTTTCCAGGCAGGTGCCAGTCCTGATGAACTCCTGACCTTCAGATGCATGCTGTGCATGTGCATTTGTCTGGGCAGCTTAAAAAGCTATGGGATTGGCTTGTCAAAGAAGGCCTAGTTTATGAAAATTATAATAAGAAAGTGTCATCAAATGCCATCACTACCTGTAACCCTTCCTCATTTCAGAAAACAGTCTAGGAGTATGATAAGAACTGTAGAATCACTCTGACAAACCTATATATGCTACTCTATTGTGCAAAAAGCAAAGCAACTAGTCTGAGTTTTAATTCTTTGAATTTAAGAACCATGTTAATTTCACATTCAACTCCTTAACGTATTTCTGTGTTTTAATACAAGAATGTTCCCCTTCCCACACATACAAAAAAAACTGAGTACATTTAAAGTTCAGGGAGGATATGTTTTATTTTTCTTTGGCTTTGCTTGGAATCGTGCTTATGTATGAGGTGACTTACCTGAACTCACATGAGGCTCTTGCTATTCTGGGATCAGGTACTATCTCTGATCCTTTAAAGCTTAAACAATTCTTTTGAATAGGTTGATACATTCACAAAAGTCACAATTCAAAGGTATAAAACAACATGCATAGGGGTTCTCTTAGTGTACTGAAGAGTTAAACCTCAGAAGACATTTAATCCAGAAGGCCTTGCTAGTGGAAATCAATGGAATAAGTGCTGTGGAGAAAGCAAGGGTGATTTAAAAATGCAGGACTTGCTGTCAAGAGACTTACATACAGCCTTGTAGGGGGATGTAGCAGGTATACTGGGAACCATAATACAAAGCAGAAATGGTAAGTGCCACAGGGAGAGGTTCAAACCATAGTTATGGCTTTCACCCAATAGAGGTCCTTTTTATAGAATTTTTGGACCTAGAAAAAGCCTTGTGTTCTATGTAGTCTGACTGTTTTCATTCTAGTATATGAGCTTTGAGACCAAGGGAGGCCTGGTGCCTTCCCCACAGTCACCCAGCCAAACAACGCTACCTTTGACAAAGATAACCAGTTTTTGTAGAGCAAGATGCTGCCTTGTTCTGTGTTGGCAACTTAGAGGAAAGAGCATTGTGTTTGTGTGTAAAGTCTGGGCTCCGTGAGTGAGGACCACTGGATTTTTGTTTAGCTGGAAGCTTTGTTTTGAAATCGCACATTAGGGCAGGTGGCAGAGGAATGGGTTTGGGGTCCATCTGTATTTCTTACTGACATGGGGTTAGGCTTTGTCTCTTCACAATTTTTTTTTTAAATTTACTTTTACGTAGGTAATCCATTCACATGATTCAAAATTCAAAAGGTACAAAATGAAATGCAGTGAACTTTTCCCTCCTCCAGTGCCTCAGCCAACCTGTGCCCTTTCCTGGAGGCAGCTGGCAGTCAGGTTTGTAAGCTTCAACTTCTAAAGAAAGTATGTGAAATACATAAGTAACTGCATCTATAATCATTCCTGTTTAAAAAATGATACCACACTTAATATTGTGTACCTTGCTTTTTTTCTTTTCAACAGTTTAACCGATGACCTGTCTATATCATTACTCAAAGAACTTCATTTCTTTTTAGTTGGTGGTTTTTGTGGCCAATAACTGAATCCACTCTAGATGGTTAAGCCAAAAAGGGATTAGGGCTTTAGGTAACTCATGGAATTGTTTGGACGGCTGGAGGAACAGGCCCGCATCTGTTTCCAGAAACAAAACTTGAAGCTGTGTGCAGTACTAGCATGAAGTGGAAGTCACCTGTGCTCTTGCCTGCACTGAGAAGCAGACAGCAGGCATACGACTTAGGACTTGACTGCGACTGTGTTCACTGCCGTCCTGATCCAGGGAGGTGGCCTTGCAGCTACCACAGCTTCCTGCCTGCAAAAATGGAAGCTCCTAGCAGAGCCTCTTTGCTTACATTTCTGACTTCTAAAGCAAAATCTTGTTCGCTCTGTCTTATCAGTGGAGACTTGGTCACAGCTTGTAATTTAGCTGCAAAGGAGCCTAGGAATTTGATTCTTGGCTCTCAAGCTGAGAAATTTCTCCAAATAGAGAAAGGCTCTTCGAAAGATGATGGACAATTATAGATATGACAAATACTCAGTAGAGCTACCTAGAATTGTATTGTGTGGATGAAGCACAATTGATTAATATTTTATATGATGGACCTCCAGGTGTTTTCAGTCTGTATCTTAGATAATATGTATTGAATGACCTTGTACAATATGTCATTCTGCTTGTCTAAAATGAAATATAAGTTCCTAGAGGTAGAATTGCTAGATTAAGAGGATGATTGTGACTCTTACGGATACTGCCAAGTAGTCTCTGCATGTTACACCTATATGTGCTTCCACTAGCAGTGTACGACGAGTTCCTGATTTTTCTCCCAAAGTCTTTTCCCTGTTCAGATTCCATCTGCACCACAGTGGCAAGCTGGTGCTACTGGAGTGAGTTTGGGGCCTTGGGCCAAGAATGCTGACAAATCAGATCTGGGCCATAGCCTCTGTCAATATGGCCTGTTTTTAGCATCTGGGCTGGATTTGGCCTATATTTTATTATAGGCTCTCTATCCCTAAATTAAATGGCATCTTGGTGAGGGGGTCTGAAAGACAATGTAGCTTCCAAAATTGACTTGCAACTTGGGAGTAGCTTACATGTCAGGGGATCTTGGATCATTATGTGTTCACAAATGCAGAAGGATGTTTTCAAAGAATTGTTATGAAGATTTATAACACCTATTCCCTTTAAAGATAAAAAGAAAATAAGTATAATAAGCCAGATAGACAAAGACAAATGCTGCATGATACATCAGTTATATGTGGAATCAAAAAAAAAATTGGACTCATAGAAACAGAATAGAATGGTGGTTGCTGGGGGAGAGGGTGGTAAAAGGGCGCAAACTATCAGTTTTAAGATGAGTAAGTTGTGGGGATCTAATGTATAACGTGGTGACTATAGTTGATAATACTGTATTGTATCATTGGAATTTGCTAAGAGAGTAGAATGTAAGCGTTCTCACCAAAAAAGGAAAAGAAGAAGAACAACAACAAAACTCTAAAACAGAGCCCCACAAAAAGGTAAATATGTGAGGGGATGAATGTGTTAACTGAATGGTGGGAATCATTTCACAATGTTTACATAGAGCAAATTATTACTTTGAACACTTTAAATGTATAATGATTTTATTTTTCAATTACATTGTGAAGCTGAAAAAAAAAGCAAAACTTTTTTAGCATGTGAATTATTGCATAGATTTTGTTCATATCTGAAATGTGGCATCCAATTGCTCCAACTGGTTGCTGTGGAAGTTTATAGTATTGTAGGAAGCCCTTGTGCAAAAGTTTTTGAAAATTTTAAATGTATAAATGGGTGGAAAATGGGGGTGGGGAATATACATGTGTTCTTTTCTTCTAATGGGAGTATTCACTCTTTAAGCTGTCATTTACTTAGTGTAGCTGATTATTTCAAGAAAATACCCTTTCCGCATGGCTGCTGAGGGTATCTGCAAGGATAAAGTATAAGTGAGGGAGGCACTGTGTTGTATGCAGAGGCTGGTAGCTCCCCCTGTAAAGAGCCTGGTAGTAAATATTATAGGCTTTGTAGGCCAAGAGGCAAAATTGAGTGTATTAAATAAATGTTTTTTTTAACAACTTTTTTTATTTTAAGATTTTATTTATTTATTTTTAGAGAGGGAAGGGAGGGGGGGAGAGAGAGAGAGAGAGAGAGAGAGAGAGAGAGGGAGAGAGAGGGAGAGAGAGAGAGAAACATCAATGTGCAGTTGCTGGGGGCTGTGGCCTGCAACCCAGGCATGTGCCCTGACTGGGAATCGAACCTGCGATGCTTTGGTTCACAGCCCGCGCTCAATCCCCTGAGCTACACCAGCCAGGGCTTAAGTAAATGTTTTTATAACAAGAGAGAGAAATAAACTTCCACACACTTTTAATTGACAAAATTCAAAATATAACAATAATAATTGAATACAATGTTTTTTTCATAATACAGATCTGCTACCAGGAAGCATGGGCTTCTTAGTTTTGTCATAATATTTTACCTAATAGGATTCAAAGTTAGTGTTCCCTATCATCAGATTGATTGCAAATGTCCATCTGTAAAAACCATTCTCAGCTCATGGGCTATACAAAACCAGGCAGTGGGCCAGATTCACTCCATGCACAGTAGTTTTCCAACTCCTGATGTAATGGAAAGACTATAAGCCTTGGACCCAGGCACATATAGGTTTGAGTACTTGCTGTGAACTTGTGACCTTGAACATATCACTTAACTTTGAGTTATGGCATTTATTAGTGCATAAACTAGAGGTAATCACACCTACCTTATGGAATAAACATCATCTCCATCATTCTTGTGATTTTGCAGTAGGATTCCAGTTTTATATATGCTAATGTAATTTAGCTAAACTGACTTAGAATTCATATTTAACAGATTCAAAAGCCAATTTTTTAGGGGATAGAATATTCATGTGGTATCAAAGTATTATGTGAAGCATGTCTTTGCAATGGAGAGATCTGGCAGTTAATGCCTTAGCCAAATGGCCAGGCTTGGCAATCAATGGATGTGCCCCTCACTGATGTGTATTTCTTACAGTATCACAGAAATGTTTGACTTGAACATTACCACAGAGCAACAGAAAAACCCAAAATGTAGAATATTCTGCAGGACAACTAGCCTGAACTCTTGAAAGAATTCAGTGTCGTGAAGAATTGTTCTAGAATTGTTCTAGATTAGGGGAAGACTGAGGAGACATGACATAAAAAATGGAATGTATAAACATTGCCTTGGATTGGAAAAAGAATATCCAGTTCTATAGTCCATTTTTAGGATAACTGAGGAAATGAATAGATCATATGTTATATGATAATATTAATGTTGATTTGCTGAGGTGTGGTGATCATGGTGTAGGAGAATGTCCCTGTTCTTGGGAGTTAAATAATAAAGTATTTGAAGATGGGGGAGGGGAGAGAGAGAAGTTGTTTTACTCAGCGCTGCTCATTTCCTATCATAGCAGTGAGCACAGTGCTTCCAGCGGGAGGTGCCCAAAACATTTCTAATAAATACTTCCAGTTATTGGTAGCCATCTCTGTCTGAAATCATGCCTACGCACTGAATGTCTGTTCTCTTTTTAACAGTGTTGTGGTTTGGTTTAGGCATATACTATGGTACCTAGTACTGGGTAATTGGATATGGGAGGTTCATATTTTCTTGGGTAGCTCACCCAGTTCCCTCTGGACTAAAAGTTCCTCTTGATTTTTAGGACACAAGAGACCTCTCCAGAAGGTATCGAGCTATGTAATATGAAAAATAGATATTTATTGAAGATACAAGATACAAGAAACATTGTCCATAAGACAGTGACGCCTCAGTCCCCTTCAAAGTAGGCACCTTGGGACCTTACACAGTTCTCCCAATTGCCATCAGCTGCCGTGTCATATTCTTCTGAATTTCACTGATGGTCTGAAATTTCTTCCCTTTCAAAGGTGATTTTAGTTTTGGGAAAAGCCAGAAATTGCAGGGCACCATATCTGGGCTGTAGGGGGGCTGAGTCACCTGGGTGATTTGATGTTTTGCCAAACAACTCTGCATGAGACGTGATACATGAGTGGGTGTGTTGTTATGATAAGGCTGCCAATCACCAGTGCCCATAGCTGCAGCCTTCTGAATCATTCAAATAGTCTCTGCAGAGGAATATTCAAGGTTAATGCAAAATGTGATGCATTTCGTTGCTCTACTCACTCAGTCATTTTGAATGCGAGGGCCACACAGTACACATGCTCACTCAGTGGCATCAACAGCCCCCACTGACTAGTATAGTGAAGTCATCGTTGTTCATGCATGCACATTCCAGTGCACTCTCCTTGACTGCCAGGTTACATCGATGTTGCACAAAATGTTCTTATATTAACAACAGCTAGACTTTTTCTGGACAGACCTTGCTGAGGTACGACTTGTAAGCATGTACTTCAAAATCAAATTCTCCTTTATATTTCTGTTGTTGAGGGTGTCTACTTGGGGGGCTGGCTGACATCCCCTAGGGGCATGGTGAATACAAGGAGGTGGGGAGGAAGAAGACTGCTGTGCATCTCTGGAATGCTCAGTCGCTGGAGTAGCAGTTAAGTGTTCTGGCCAACCTAAAGTAAAGTGTGGCAGAGGCCTTTCTTCCTGCTTTGACCTTAACCAGTTCCTCCAAGGTGGTAAGAAAGGAGGCAACAGGGAAGCTAATGTTTTGTTATATTCTTGCAGGTACTCTTATGGCTATGTAGTGTGAGATGACTTAAGGCCAATTTAGCAACCACTTGTAAAAGTAATTACAAAATGAGAGAAAGAACAATTTTGCTACTACAGGCTGTGAAAACTAATTAATTCAACAAACATTCATTGAACAAGTAAATATATATCAAGCACCATAAAGTATGAGCCTTGAGGGATACAAATGATAAAAATATACTCTTTAAAAAAATCTGTTGTTTATTCTATTACTGTTGTCCCAATTTTTCCCCTTTACCCCACCCACTCATTCTACCTCTTTGGCCCACAGTCAGTCCCCTCTCCATGTCCATGTCCATGCATCATTCATACATGTTCTTTCACTAGTCCCTTCTCCTTCCTTCCGCCATTTCCCCTCCCTCCTTTCCTCCTATAACTATCAGCCTGTTCCATGTTTCCATGTCTCTGGTTCCATTTTTCTCATTAGTTTAGATAAAAATATGCTCTTGCTTTTTGTTGGGCATTTGGGAGGTATGGGAAGAAGATAGGGTACAGTGGAGACAATGACCAAAATACCAATTTTGCTCTATTACAAGGCCAGTGATATGGTAGAGAGTTAGTGAAAAGGATTATGGGAATGCAGAAGACATGCCATATGGAACTGACTAAAGTTTCAAAGATAAGATTAGTCTTGAGATGATTTGAAGGATGAGCCTGGCCAATAAAAACAGTTGGGCATCCAGCTTCCAGGCAGGGGACACACCAGGTGTCCAGAGACCTGAATGGCTTTCATGTGTTGAGAGCTGCTTAGCATCTGGAGTGGCTGAACCGTTAGATACAAGGTGGGGAGGAAACGGACGTGGGGTTGTTGGTAAGGTAGTTTGGGCCAGATGGGAGGTCCTCAAAAGCCATGGTCAGGAGTCTAGCTTTTACAGGAAAGGGAACAAGGAGCCCTAAAAGCCCTTTTGAGTTAGGGGGTAATCTTGTTATAAGATATCACTGAGGGAATGTGGAGGATGGTATATGACATTGCATGAGTCTGGGGACAGCTCTTGAAGCAGTCGATATATGACCAAAGAATCTGAACTTGTTCAGTTGCAGTGGAGAGAGAATAGAAGAGGGGTCCATTGGTGAAGTCTTCCAACCCCTCCCACCAAGACTGCTTTTTAGATTTTATTTATTTATTTTTAGAGAGAGGGGAAGGAGGGAGAGAAACAAACTGTGAGAGAGAAACATTGATCAGCTCTTACATGTCCCCAAATGGAGACCTGGCTCGCAACCCAGGCATGTGCCCTGACTCGGAGTCAAACCAGCGACCCTTTGTTTCACAGGCCGGCACTCAATCCACTGAGCCACACCAGCCAGGGCTCACCAAGGCTTTTTAAATTTTAAAATCTTTCTAAGGAAGTCTTTAAAAAATACTTGAAAGGGAGAAACTTATTCAGACCTTTGAACAGTTCTGAAAATTTACTACATTTCAACCAGGAAAGAAAGTATATCAGGCAAACTGGAATGGGTGTGGACTGATTACTCAGCACAGTCACTTAATCTTTCAGAATTAGGTAGGAGGGAAGCTATTTTAGTGGCCTTCAATCTTCTTCCAGAACTTTGTCCAAGATCTTCTCAAATGGTCGGTGAATTTTTCTGATTCATATCCAGCACCCCGACAGTTTAGTGCACATCTGTAAGCTGTAAGGAAGTCAATTTCATCCATTTCTTTTTTTTTTTCATCTCTTGCCTTCCACCTGAGAAAACAAACACCAGTCTATAGGTTCTTTTTCTGTATTAGAAGTTTGCACAGCGTGTAATCTAAGATGGATCCAGCTGAGTGTTACAGGTTTGGAGTTTAGACTAAAAAGAGGTATAATATTTTAATTTTTTCTTTATTTTGAGAAAAGCTTGGCAACTTGGACTGTTAGAAGGAGAGTTATATAAAATATCTCCTGCTAACCCAGTATCTGCTATAAAGCACCACCTTATTTTCTTTAGACTACATTAAAACATTTTTTACCCACAAATTAGAGCTTTTCTGTGGAGTATTTAGACTTAAAACATTTTGAACCTTGATAAACAAACAAAAACCCTTACAGAATTAACCTGCTTTTGGGATTGAGAAGTCTCCAGCTTATGAAGTTCCACATGTAAATTCCAAAGGCTTATAATTTATTGTTCTTGTGGCTCAAATATTCCAGAAAGTTCTTGGCATGTTTCCTGGTGTACAAAGTGACCCATGGGCTCACTTCACTTATGTTCTTACTATATCACAATTCCACTTACTCCATGTTGGCTACAAAGCAGTGATTCTAGTGGTATATAGGACCACAGGACGGACTCCAATGCAAATAACATGGTTGACTAATGTCAGATTCAGGCATTACTCTCAAAGTCCCATAGTGAATGTTTCAGCAGCAATTTGTTCCTTTTAGTGAAGAGCTTTTCAGTTCTATGTGGTAGTTATGGTAAAGAAATAATTGAGAGTTAACAGTACTAAATTAACAGTGACTGACATATAGTTAGTTGTTAAGTTGTTCACATACCAAGGATTGCAATTTCTTAATATTAGGAATTATTCTGTGAGACAACTATATTGATGTTGGAATTATATTAATGTAGTTGGTATGTTTTTTTCTATTTTCACGCAAGCCTGTACTTGAAGATGTGTACTTGATTCACAAGAAGAGGTTGTATTGTAAAACTCAGTTACTTTTTATTTGTGAGGGTTTGTTCATTTACCTGAATGAGAATATTTTGACTATTGTGGGTGCCTATCCTTCTGCTCAGAGATGAATGGAAGTTACTCCTTGTCCTTAGAGAGAAGACATTTTAATGGGAGGCAGAAATAAACATGTATATGTAACATAATATCTTAAATGTTGAAGTAGACATTAAAAGCTTGAATATGGATAATTTCAAATGTATATAAAAGTACAGAGTAGGAGAATGAACCTGCATGAACCCATCATCTAACTTCAACAGTTCTCAAATCTTGGTTGGGCTTGTTTCACCCGTATTTTCCACTTAACTTCCTTTCTCCTTTTGTTTGAAAGCAAGTCTAAGACAGTGTATCATCTGAGGGACGTTTTTGGACATTCAAATCATCAGAGAATACGCTGGGAAAATAAACCATATGTGGGGACTTGGGAAGGAGCAACAGAGAAGTGATATTGTAGTTAAATCTAGTGGTGAGGGAGGAGATTCCACTTCCAGGTAAATGAGATGGAACCCAGCAATTATTAACTATTGCTAAGCATTGTATTAGGTTCACTTAGTATATTATTTATTTTTTTCCCTCACAGTAGTCTTATGAGGGAGAGAATATTTCTACTTTACATATGAAGACATTAGCTTTCAGGCAGATTGAATTAACTTGCCAAAGTCGTAATGAGTTTCCTCATTGAAAACCAATAGATTTTAAGGCTGTTTAGTTTCCCATCTTCTTCAGCATGTGCACTAGATGCAGAGATATAAAAGGGCAAGATGTGTTTGGACAGCGGGAGAAACTGAAGGCAGCTACAGCACTGTGTGTGTGTGTTTATGTGCCCAGGGATTAAGCTAGAAAAGCTGCTTAGGGCTAGGTTTTGAAGGAGCTTGAATGTCATCCTAAGGAGATAGGATTTTGTCCTGAGAGTGGTAGGGAACCAGGCTGAGATGTCTTTCAGCATGAACACAGTATTGCTAAGTGAAAAAAGGGTACGGAATAGTATGTGTTATTCTATTTGCATAAAGTATTGAACAAACAACATGAAAACCACAGATGTGTAATACATGTATGCATAGAACATTTCTTTTTTTTTTTAAGATTTTATTTATTTATTTTTAGAGACGGTAAGGGAGGGAGAAAGAGAGAGAGAAACATCAATGTGCGGTTGCTGGGGGCCGTGGCCTGCAACCCAGGCCTGTGCCCTGACTGGGAATCAAACCTGCGATGCTTTGGTTTGCAGCCCGCGCTCAATCCACTGAGTTACGCCAGCCAGGGCTACATTTCTGAAACAATATATAGCGTTTTCCTCTGGGGCATAGAAAGTGGGGAGTGCCTTTTAGTTCTTCACATTCACTTACTATTATTTGAACTTTTGAATATCTATTACTTTGAAATAACATTTAAAAAGTCATTGAATGATTAATTTTTTTTATTTTAAATCACCAATAAGATATATGTTAAAGATCTACAAATGGAAAATTGCAATGTCTTGAAAATATCTGTGTGTATAGTACTGTTTTATTTCTCCAAAGTGAGCACTCAAGATGTAGTTTTAATGCTTAGAAAATAATTTTGCCTGAGAACTTTAAAAATAATCACTTTCAATTCTGACCAACTGGAATCATCCACAGGTAGTGGTAATGACTAATCTGTTCTCTTTTTGCACCACTGACTTCCTAGACTTTGTACATCAGAATCCACCCCTTGAAAAAGTCACTCTCTTTTGTAAGAAGAGTAACAGCCAGCCATCCTTTGTCACATTTATTTTTATTGTTGAAAGAGGAGGAATAATGAGTAGGTAGAATTTAATTATCTGAATTGAAAACCTCCCTGTAAACTGGAAGAAAAAGAAAGCTGTACACATAGTTTCTTCATGGATTTTTGGTTAGCTCTGTGAAATCCTTGAGATTTCATAATATATCTTGTCTCATTTTCCTGTTATGAAATGGGTTTTTTCAGCGTCATTTTTCTTGTCTGTTTTCAGATCACAGAACTGTGTGGTGCCAAGCGGGTTGGTTATTTTGGTCCAACTCAGTTTTATGTTGCCTTGAAATTAATCGCTGCAGCACAGTCTGGCCTCCCTGTGCGGATAGAGAGTATTAAATGTGGTGAGTAGCTCCCTGTTATACATTTTATTATCTATGACGGGTCACTTATTTCTGAGAACCATTTTTAGCAGGCTTAAGGCCTGTTCTGTAAGCATTTATGGAATTTTTCCTTGCCTTTTCCAACTCTCCTGTAAATTAACATAAGAAAGCTTAGCAGCTATCTTAGTTTCTTTTTTTTTTTTAAGTGGGGAAAATTTTCAGAGAGTGACCTGAGATTAGTTCCTTTTGACTGACTTGCCATAAAAATAGATTTTGTTCTTTAGCAGGAAAAGATTGGGATAGGAATTCTAGAGCCTGTGGCAAAAGAATAACATTCAGTTTAATTTTCCACTTCAGGAATCTATAATGTCATTTAAGGCTCTGTTCGGGACAAGGGAATAAGTAACTGGAAGAGTCCAGGTGGAACTGTTCCCTTTTTCTTTCCCTTGTCCCTTCTGGTCATATCAGCTCTGATCATCCTTTAATTCCCCAATTGCTGAAGTACTATCTTGATGATTAGTAAGAACTTTGGGGGTACCAAAATTTTTGCAGAATAAAATTATCTTCTCAAAGCTTTTTCTTAAAGATATTTATTTATTTGTTTGTTTGTTTGTTTTTAGAGAGGGGAAACGTGGAGAAGAAAGAGAGGGAAACATCAATGTGTGGTTGCCTTTTGTGTGCCCCGACTGGGGACCTGGCCTGCAACCTGAGCATGTGCCCTGACTGGGAATCCAATTGGCAACCCTTTGGTTTGTAGGCTGGCGCTCAATCCCCTGAGCCACACCAGCCAGGGCTCAAAGTTTTGATTTAACATTTTCTTATCTTGCCATCCTTGCCCCCAACCCACCATATACTTGAGCAAACTTGAACACAAACTTGAGCACTTTCCACAACTCGAACAAAACACAAAGCCCCAGACTCTTGGCATCATTTATACTGCCTCAGTATTGGTTTTACCAATCTCTATGCAGAAGGTGAACACTCAAGGGATGTGCTGAGGTCCCCTGTTAATTTACTTTGATACAAATAACTTTCATATGTCTGCACAGCTATGCAGGAACTTTTTCCTTTTCCTCATATTGAGATAAAAACCACTCAGCTGTTCACATCAGTCCGGTGAAACTCCTAGTAGACTTGGAAGTGGGCTCAGGATTTATAGTTAGTCTATGGCAACTTTGTAGGACAACTCCAAATAGCTGATAAGATTCTGATAGCTTGGACTATGGGAAAAAAACCCCTTTACTGTGACCATCAGGGGGCTGTGATCATTCTGCTAATCTTTATCAGAGGCTTAGTGTATGGCAGGCACTGTTTCAAATAGTCTTCACAAGTCCTAAATTAGGTATTTGTGTCAGTTTTCATTGCCTAGGGTAAGCTGTGATAACAGACACTGCCAAAATCTAAGTGCCTTAACAAAACAAAGGTCCACTTCCTGCTTTGCAGTGGACCTCTAGGGCAGCTGCCTTCCATGTTGTGGCTCTGTGATCCTGGCTCCTTTGTCTTGTGGCACTTCCAAACACAGCACCTGTTTCCATAATCACCATAACAGAGAAATAGTTTCTCACCCTAGCAGTTTAATGTGTTGGCCTGGATGTTACTCATGTATAACTGCTGCTCACAATGCGTTGGCTAGAACCCTTCACATGATTCATTGAACTGCAGAGCTGACTGGAGGGGATGTGATTCTCTCATGTGCCTGCAAAAAGAAGCGCCTATGGGTAAACGTGGTACTATTATTATCCCTATCTTACAGATGTGGAAACCGAAATTTAGGGCTGTTGAGTACCGTACCTTTTTGGACTATAAGATGCACCCCCCATTTGCGAGGGAAAGGGGGGTGCGTCTTATAGTCCGAATGTAGCGTACCTGGCTCGCTGTGGGGGGGAGCAGGAGTGGGGTCACAGGTTATTAAATATTTTACCACATTTTTTGCTTCAAAAATTTTTTCCTATTTTCCTCCTCTAAAACCCAGGTACATCTTATGGTCCAGTGCATCTTATAGTCCTAAAAATACGGTAACTTGCCTAAGGATGCAAGGTTAGTAGAGTTTGGAGCCAACAGTTGAGCCTCCATTTCTGATGCTTTTCATTGCTATTCAAAATAGCCTCTTCTTGATTATTTTTTCTGTTTATAAAGTGCTTGAGTATAATCTGTAATCATGGAGTATTACCCAAATGGGGAAGAACTATGACCCAAAAGGCATTCCTTGGTATTACATAATTTGGTTCCTTGAAACAGGTTTCCTTTTTTTTTTTAATTTTAATTGTTGTTCAAGTACAGTTTTCTGCTCTTTACCCCCATTCCAGCCCACTCCCCAGCCCTCTCTACCTCCCTCCGGTCTCCACCCCTCGAAACAGGTTTCTTGATGGAGTATTATTTCAGTAGCACATTTGGTGGTTATTGCTACAAGACATAACAGTTACTACTGTTAGTCACTTGCTCTAATTAAACTTACATCACGTTGCATTTGGGTGTGTGGCAGGCATTGATAGTTTCCATTACATTGTAAATGGTCATTAAGGTTTATTGTAGTATCTTCCAACTTTATCTTCTGGAAAAGTTAGAATTGCTTTGCTGCATACACAAATAAACTTCTGACACTTTTGTTCCTTATTTTAACTTAGACTGAAGTCTTTTACCTGATTTGTGCCTAAATATATAGTTCAATTTCCCAGGGTGTGAGGGTTGTCTAGGTCAATTTCCCATGGGGAAAGGGTTCTCTAAGTTATCACTTGTGTATAGGATTAACACTTTTTCACAAATATAAAGTGTTCTCAATTGTGTTTTATCCTGATGCCTTTTACCTCTGAGGGTTTAAGTATACTCAAAGGCAATTCTGAATTTTGTCATTCATTTAAAGGTTTATTAAATAAGTTTTTTGCAGCCAGCAAAAGAGTAAGAATGAGGGCAAGATTGGGCCAAACTTTGAGCTTCCACTTACAATTTTTCAATTTGTTACTTGAAATCCATTAGCTTAATGTGTGATGACACAAACCATAAAGGCCAAAGAGAAGGCTCTGTGGTAACCTAATCTGAAAGGCTATGGTAGCCCCATCACACTCAGGGAGTTGTGAGTCCATCCTTACTTCTGTGAGTCCCACACTTCCTACATGAATGACATGTGCCTGGCCTCCTCTGTCCTCCATTCTCTTCCCCCACATAGCATTAACAGGGGTCTTTTCAAGGTACTCATCAGGTCATCCCTCCTCCTCCTTAAACCCTCTAGTGGTTTGCTGTTGTACATAGTTCCAAATTCAATGTTCCTACACTGATCTATAACCCTGAACAATGTAGTCTGCATACTTCTTCATTCTCATCTGAAACTTCTCTCCCATGCTTGCAATCTGTTCCCTAGCCTCACTGACCTTCTAGTAATTTCTGAACAATCTCTTTCCTGTTGCAGGAAACACCATGTTATCTGGAGGCTTTGGGTTCCTAGTGGTCTGTTCTTCCCCCTTCTCCTTCCCATGGCCGGTTCCTTCTCATCCTTCAGGATTCAGAGACTGTACCCTTCCTCTTAGCTAAAGTAGGCTCTGTCAAATTAATAGATTAGTGAAAAGAACCAGCATATGGTAAAGCTGGTTCAAGAAAGTATAAGCAAGTCAGAAGTATTTGCAGGCATGGAAAGAGAGAGTGCTGGAATAAGATTACCAAATTATATATAAAATTGATTAATGCCCTATAGGGCAATAAAACTGAAACTTGATTATTGTACTCTTTTTCTAAGAGGAATTACATTTGCATTGCTATTAGACCAGAATTGCTTGCTAACAGTTTTCTACAAGTTAATCTCTACCCTTCCAGAATTGTAAAATGCCTAATCAAGAGTAAATAGTAAGTCAAAACAAAAGTACAAATCTCTAGGGGGTTAGGTAATTGCTGGATGGACCTGTTAGGCAATGCTTCTGTGTAACAGTTTCCTCCCTACTTTATTCTCTTTCAGCATCTGCTCCTTCCTAGCACTTTTCTCAGAGTTTGTAAATATTCCTTTACAAGTTTGACTTTTTTTGTCCATCTTCCTCACTAGTCTAGAGCTTACTAAGGAGGAAAGGAGGAGGATCTGGTAATGCTGCACTGTGGGCCATTGTGGGCACTCAGGGCATATTTGTTGAATGAATGAATGAATAAAGAGATAAATACTTTTGCATGGGGAGTGAGTCTTAGTCATATGTCACTCTTCAAGTTCTGATTCACTTGGAGCTCCTGATGGATTCTTATAGAAGTCATGTTTCTCAGGTCCTGCCTGGTTCCCAACCTCGTCTGCACTTGATAATCACCTACATCAGTGATTTTCAACTGGTATGCTGCAAGAATTTTTAAACCATGCAATACTTGACTATTTACTCAGGGACACTGACCTCTTTTGCCTTAGGTTGTCCAAAAAAAACCCAGCCCTGACTTGTGTGGCTCAGTGGGTTGGGCATTGTCTCACAAACCGAAAGGTCTCTGGTTCGATTCCCTGTCGGGACATATGCCTGGGTTACAGGCCAGGCCCCCAGTTGGGAGCATGCAAGAGGCAACAAACCAATGTTTCTCTCACACATTGATGCTTCTCTCCCTCTCTTTCTCCCTCCCTTCTCCTCTCTCTGAAAAAAGAAATAAATAAAAGTCTTAAAAAAAATAACAACAGCCACCCTGGCTGGTGTGGCTCAGTGAACTGAGTGTTGGCCGGCAAACCTAAAGGTTTGCGGGTTCAATTCCCAGTCACGGCACATGCCTGGGTTGTGGGCCAGGTCCCCAGTTGGGGTGTGTGAGAGGCAACCACACATTGATGTTTTTCCCTCTCTTTCTCCCTCCCTTCCCCTCTCTAAAAATAAATAAATAAAATCTTAAAAGAAAATGACAACAGCCAACAGAACAATAGCCATCCGGTGTGACTGAGTCAAAATTATACCTATATTTTTGTCAGCTTGGCAAAAAATATGTTTTTTAGTGTGCTGCAGAATTTTAGTAATTAGTTTGTGTGTACCATGAGATGAAAAGGGTTGAAAATTGCTGGCTTAGAGATCTTTAAATGCCAAATAGACAAATAGAGGTACTTGGAGCCACCCCCCGAAATTCTAATTTACTGTATTTAGTTTGGGGTATGGCCTGAACATCAGGAATTTTAAGAGCCTCCCAGGTGGTTCTTAATGTATAGCCAGTGTTGAGAGTGACTTCTAATGAAAGCCAAGTGGACCGTTTTCAAGAGCTTTGCTTCAGCTATGAGTACACGTTTGGTTATACCAGGGCCTGCACCTGGGGTGTAGCAAGAGGTGCCTAGGGTGCATAATTGAAGGGGGCACTCACTCTCGGGGCCCTGCAAGTGTTGGCTCTGCATTTACATGGCTCTGAGAGTGAGTGCCTCCTTAAATATCGGCACCAGGCATCTCCAGCCTCATCTAGTCAGAGCCAGGTTAAACGACCAGGGTTATCTGTTGAAACACACCAGTATAATACTGGTCAGGGAGCTTACAAATGCTGACCATTTACTTATTTTCCCTCCCAAGTGCTCAGAAGTAGAGTCATCCTCTCGTGGGCAGATCAGGGTACAAAATACTCATGTGATCTTGTTGCATCTTTTCAGATCCTTTTGCAGACTGAGCTGAAACAAATACCTTTCTGAGAAGACACCACAGGATTAGCTTATATTTGATTTACTTTTCCCTTGCCTTTTTTCTTATGAAGTCCATTCCTGCCTCTTGAGTGCTGGAAAGTTGCCGAGGTTGGGAAACACTAAAACACTAAAAATGGCAGCCATCCTCTCTTTAGGAGAGTCTTGGTTTACTTTTCCAGATTGGTTATTCTATTTCTGTCTCTTGGGCCCTTGGCTGATTGATCACTCAGGGATTTGTCATATTGCCTACCTCTTTGAATCAAATGTGGACATAGCAACTAAAAATAAACATGATGTGGATATTAGAGAACCAGGGACCTTCTTTGCCTGGGGAGCTAGGATACTTGCTTGCTTTTGTAAGATGTTTTCTGACTTTAGCACAGCATCAATCATTGGAAGTGCAGCTGTGTTTGGGGAATAGAGAGCTCATGGAAGTGCAAAGGCACACTGATGAGAATTATCCTGAATGATGGATACAGATGCAAATCATAATGCATGGTTCACAACATTATCCCCATTCTTGGAGTTCTTTGTATTATGTGATTTGCTATGCTGAGAATTAAAGTGTGCCGAAGCATCATTTTCTGTTTTCAGAATAATTTTGTCAGATTTAAAAGAAAAGTAAATATACCAGACTGTTGCAGTTCAGTTCTTTGTAGCATTGTGAGTATGGCTAATGGTTTTGACATTAGGATCTGGTTGAACATTGGACTAATTGCTGTAACTTGATACCATTTTTCTTATTCCGTTATGAAAAGACAAGTGGAGATTGAATGTGAAAATTCCTTAAGGGATGACATAGGGTGAGAAATAGTTCTACCCAGGAAGTTAGCTGTAGGAAAGAAGGACCTTTTTGTAGGATAGTAGGACAGTAGCACTGGGAACTGGTTAAGAGCCAGCTCTGCCACAGATAGGCTCTGTGACCTTGGGGATGTTACTTAGCTCCTTTATGTCTATTTCCACCTCTGTAAATGAGGGCTAATGAAAGTCTTACCTTGTTGACTTGTGAGGATTAAATGAGTTAATATTTGCAGATCTTAATACAGTGTCTGGCATATAATAAGTGCTATATAAATTTTGCTTGTCATTTATATAATACCACATCCTTTTTCTTGGTGCTGGACTAAAGGCTGACTTGGGAGATAAGTCCAAACCCTGAATTAGGTCTGCGAAGATTTGATGGCATTGAAAAATGTTAATCCAGAATAATTTGGTAAGACTGCAGTGTTTTTCTATCTTGACATTATTATAGGAGTCCTTATTGTGTCAAAATAAAAATTTTATCTATATTTAGTGTTCTGGAATTTTTCCTCAAAAGTGATTCATTGTTTGGCCAGTGAGTTCCTCTTTCCTCAGTTCTAAAATAAAGTCTCACTTGAGCTTCTCTGATTCTGGTCCTAAAGAATTGCCGCTGCCTCGCTTTATGATATCAAAGACTGAAGGTGAGATACGATTTGGGAACTCGGCTGAGCTGCATGGAACCAAGGTTCAAATTCCATATGTAATCTCGGAAAAAAATACCTTCAAAAGAATGGATGATGAGGATAAACAGGTAAGCTGTCTGATCAGGCACATCCATTTGATTCTGACCATGAAACCTCACTTAGCAGTGCCTCATATCTGCTGTCAAGCTTCCAGCAAATCTCACCATCTGGGATACAATTACAGACTTGGAAGTGAGCCAGTGAAGTTTCCTTGTAGCAAGAAATAGAGGCCGATGCATGGGCCCTTTATAGCCTATTTTAGTGTAGAATTGTATCCAAAGTAAGGCCACTGATTTAGTACACTTACTTGATTTCTCTAATCAGAATTTCCTAATGAGTTCTTTGAAATGTAACTTCTAGGAGTTTTATTAGGTCCTCTTCTCCAAAAAAAGTCTGGAGGAAAGATTTTTCTGGTTAAATATATTTGGAGAATGCTGCTTCATATCCTATTCTTGGGGGAAGAGTAAATCGTCAGTCTTGGAGACTAGTTGTGCATATCAGCACATTAAATGCCCTGAGCAGTCCTACAAGAAAGGGACCTGGGGATCTGTATTTCCTACACTTATTTCACCAGGGAATCTTTTCTTGAGGGAGTATGTTTGGAGTGGTGTCTTGTGAACTCTGCCATTACACATTTAGCAAGTTAGGAACAAGAACAGGGAAGGTGGGCTTTTAAAATTAGACCACTAATTGTTAAAAGTCAGGTGGTGATTGGTAGGGACAACAATTTAAATCCAGAAGAGTGAGCCTATCAAGAAGAGGTAAATATAACAGGGGAGTCCAGCAGGACACACAGCAATCTCCCTCTCAGTTTAGGAGGGCCGTCCTGAGTATAGGGCTGGCTCTTAAAGGCACGAGAGGACAATAAGAAAAAAGAAAAAAAAATGAAGAGGTAAATAGTCATACACATTAGTAAACCCTGACGTCATCAAGGTACAGCTCATAGTTTTAATAAAGATATGGAATCGTGCAGACAAGTCAAATTATATTCAATATAATATCTTCTATAAGGCAAAGAAATGTTATATTTTAGGAAGATGAATCAAAATGTTTTTTTCAATGCAATGAAATTAAAGAATTAAGTTGGAGAACTAACTTATATGACTCATCCTGATAATGCTGGATATATGAGGTCTTGCTGAAGTTTTATATTTATAGTTTTATGCCCATCCCCTGACTGTGTGACTAAGGATACATCCTTTTCAGGCTGGATTTATTTGCTAGGCCCAGCCAATCTATGGGTGTGACCTCAAGTTCAAAGCAAATACTGTTTTCTTTTTCTTGAAGAAGAGTGTTAATCATTATCTGAGATTGCATTTTTTAGACTAATAGCAACTATATATACTATCTTTGTTGATAAAAAGTACCATTTCTTCATACTTGGATACTTTGAAATAAATACTCTGTTGGTAGCATGTAGCATTAAAAAAATACAGAGGAGCAAACCCAGTGGCAGAGTAAGGTTCCTTATCTTGTCTAGGGTCCAACATCAGGTTTACATTTGAATTGAGATTCGAATTAAAATGTGTTTAAGGCTCCATCCTACTTACTATGAGTGGGCTAGTGGAGTGGTTCATCCATAATGAACTATTTTGCCATCTCTCAATGTAAAAACGAAAAGCTGGAATTTTACTTGGCATATTAAGCTCTTAAGAACATTTAGCATTAAGCATTTTAAATATTTTTTAATGTCCACACTTACTGGAAGACTTAATGAGTATAAATCCAGGAAATAGGGGCCTTTATTAATTAATGAATTAATCTGTCCAGAAAGAGATCAAAATTGGGGAGTATGAATGTTATTTCACATGATCAGTGTCTTTTATTTTCCAAAGGAAAATATTATTGCAATAACTGAAAGTGTTCCAGGGTTGTTTTAATAATTTAGGTACCTGAGCACTGGTGCGATTTTATCCTCTGGGAGACTTTTGAATCCTCAGACACTGATTTTTAACCTAGACAAATTTTTGAGAAATATTTCATCCATGTGTTAAATCAGCTGGTTCACCAATAGTAGAGTTGCATTGTAGTTCATAACTGCAGCTCAGAGCGCCAGGCTTCTCGAGTGATTGTCTCTGAACTCTGCTCTGGTTCTTTGAAGCAGGAAACACAGTCTCCCACGATGTCACCTCTCGCCTCCCCTCCTTCTTCCCCGCCTCATTACCAGAGGGTGCCCTTGAGCCATGGCTACAGTAAACTGCGGAGCAGCACGGAGCAGATGCATCCAGGTAAGAGGCGATCTGTGGGCCGGCTGTCCCAGGCAGGGTCTTAGAGACGCCTTAATCTATCAGGCAGCAATGCTGCCAGCTGCTGAATCTCTGGACTTAATTACCTGTGTCTTTGGAAACACAGCTCAATTTAATTTTATTCTTTCAAGCAAGGTTAAAAAAAATAAAATGAAAATAGTAATGCCTTGTTTTCCATCCTACAAACTAGTTCATCTTTAGACTTGTAAACAACGATTTAGGTGATTTAATCCTTCATATACAGATTTCATAACAAAGAAAAGTGGTATATTAAGGGGTTGTATTGTTCGTTATTTTCTGCAAACATACCAAACATATTTATAAAATAACTGTTTTTATGGCACTTAAAAATATAACAGCAAATGCAAAGGAGTTGATTCAACTGTTAAAACTGGTCACATAAATGGAAATATTTAGCTCTTGTGTTTGGAAATAAGAGTAAGGGAGATGCTAGGGAAAGCATTTTGCTGAGGAGTATGTAAAGTGTCAGTTGTGGGGTTGGTTGCCTGCTTGGTCACACTCATGCTGTGCTGGCCATGGTAGTGGTTAAAATATATTAGTTGGTTTTGAGGATGACTTGCAGAGTTCACTGCCTGGGCTGCAGTGCTAAAACCCCATAAATTCACTGCAGCATCTTGTCCTCCTGGGGCTCAGGCTGCTAGTTTAAGATATGACCAATTAAAGGTATTCCAGAATTGGATATCCATAACCCCCTTTTTCCTTTGTGGACTGTGGCTGAAAGTGACCCAGTTTCTGTAGGTTTTGCTGCGTTGAAAATAGTGGTGACTTCCAGAGGGACACAGATATAAAACATGTGCTAGCCTAGACAAGAGAGAGGCTGTAATCTTGCAGAGAGAAGCAGATATGGCATAATGGAAAAATCTTTTGATTGGAATCAGAAGGTGTGGGTTTATGTGACTAGCTATGTGACTTCCGGCAAGCCATTTAACTGCTCTGGACCATGATTGCCTCTCTTTTCAAATGGAGTAATAGTATCTTATAGAGATGCTGTGAGGGTTAGTGAGAATATGAGTGTGAAATCTGATTGGAAATTAAGTCCTTGGCAAATGCAAGATGATATTGTAACAAGAAATTACTCTCTTAAAACTGATGTCTGCAACCAAATGGGGCTGAGAATTCATTGTTCTCTTATAGTCCCTCCTGCTTGATTTCCTTGATTTTTGGAACCCTTTTTTTTTAAAAAAAATTCTAATCTTATTTGGGCTTGAAAGTTGGAGTCCTGTGCCTGGTGTGGTGCCTATTTTTTGGTTTTTAATTCACAGATGAGTCAGTTTTGTCCTACTGAGTCAGCATTCACCAAATTCTGCCTTATCTTTTGATATGCCTTAAATAGCTTGTTTATACTACCTCTATTGCATGCCCCATTCTCTCTTCATCCCATTCAAATTGGATTTTTGTTCCCCCAGTGGCACGGAAACAGCCTGTTTCTCTCCATCATTCTTAACAGCGTCTGTCAAGGTTGTTCATGTGTTTATGCTTTCTTATCTCTCCTTTAAAAAAAGTAAGGTAAAATTTACAAATAATAAAATACACCTATTTAAAATCTACAATTTGAATTTTAACAAATGGATATACCCATGTAGACACTATTTTGATCAAGAGTAGAACATTTCCCTCACCTCAGCGATGCCCCTTTCTAATCACCCCCTGCTCCCCAATATAAGCACTTTTCTGACTTTTACCACTATAGATTAGTTTTGCCCCTTCTAGAACTTCATATAAATGGAATCATATCAAATGACTGCTCTTATTTGTCTGCTGTCTTTCTCTTAGCATAGTGGTTGAGATTCGTCCATGTTGTTGTGTGTTTCAGTAGTTTGTTCCTCTTTATTACTCAGTAGTGTTCCATTGTATGAATGAATCACAGTTTGATTAGTCATTCTCCTGTTGATGGGCATTTGGGTTATTTCCAGTGTTTGACTGTTATGAACAAGGATACTGTGAACATTTGTGTGTGAGGATTTTTGTGACATAAGGTTATAATTTCCCTGGCACCTAGGAGTGGAATTGTTGAACTTAGGGTAGGTGCATGAGAAAGTGCCGAATAGTTTTCCAAGGGAACTGTATACTCCCACCAGCAATGTATGAGAGTTTATGCTCCTTGAGAGCATTTGGTACTCTCAGTGGCTCCTTTTTCTGCAGTGTTTTCAAGTTTAGCCATTCTGTTAGATGTGAAGTGATATCTCTTTGTGGTCACTCGTTCATTCTGAAGCATTGTTGTCTAAGTTTCTGTTATCCCTTCCTGATTTCTCTGATTCATCATCATCCTTAGACTGATGAGCTACTCTTCCAGAGGGCTCTCCTTTGTACAGCATACCCATAGAGAGGAGTCTGAGTGAACAATCTTCTGTTTCCCAAGGAGCTGAGTTTCCTGGGTCTGGCCATGGCTTAGGAGGCTGTTAGGTCCCTGTAGCTGTGAGCAAGGACATTCATAAATAAAATGTGTACAGGTATTTCCATTTAGACTTCTCCATCTACCTAAATCAAAGGGACGGAGAGTTTTTCTGTATACAACTTGGGTCTATCTTAAGATTTTTGCTTCTAATTGATACTATTCACACCAGACGTTGTCAGTTCCTGTTTATGTAATATCTGTGGATTTCCCCACAGAGGACTGTCTTTATTTTGCTTCCTTCTCTGTCATGTATCTTTAGGTGAAGACGTAAGAGGAGACCACATGTGTCCCTTCTGTCTCTCCCCGCATTTCCGGACTCAGACTCTCCTTAGGCTGCCATGTTTTCCTCCTGGTTTGTTTCTTAACTCACTTCTGCTGCCCCCGCAGTGCCATCAGCCCGTCTGCGGGACTCAGGGTTCTCTTTTCTATTTTTGTGCTCCATCTTCTCTTTATTCTAGATGGATTCTTCCCTTGAGTATTATGAAGTGTCCTTCTGTATCTCTTTTTATGGCCCTTGTTTTGAAGTCTATTTTGTCTGATATGAGTATTGCTATCTTGGCTTTTTTTTTCCTGTCCATTTGTTTGGAATATTTGTTTCCAGCCCTTCACTTTCAGCCTGTGTAGGCCTTTCATTCTGAGGTGGGTCTCTTGTAGGCAGCATACGTGAGGGTCATGATTTCTTATCCATGAAGCTACTCTATGTCTTTTGATTGGAGCATTTAATCCATTTACATTTAAGATTATTTTTGATAGGTACGTATTCCTTGCTATTTTACCCTATTTGTACCTATGTTCCCCTCTCCCTTTTTCTTCCTCTTCTTAAAGCAGTCCTTTTAGCATATCTCCCAATGTTGGCTTGGTGGAGGTATGTTCTTACAGCCTTCTTTGTCTGGGAAGCTCCTTATTTCACCTTCCATTTTAATTGAGAGCCTTGCTGGAATGAGTAGTCTTGGTTGCACGCCTTTGCTTTTCATTACTTGGAATATTTCTTGCCATTCCCTTCTGGCTTGGAGTGTTTCCATTGAGAAGTCAGCTGCTAGCCTTATTGGGGCTCCCTTGTATGTTACTTCCTGTTTCTCCCTTGCTGCCTTTAAGATTCTCTCTTTGTCTTGGAATTTTGCCACTTTAATTATGATGTGTCTTGCAGTGTGCCTCTTTGGGTTCCTCTTGATTGGGACACTCTCTGCTTCCTGGACTTGTGTGGCTTTTTCTCTCATCCAATTAGGGAAGTTCTCTATCATTACTTTTTCAAACAGGTTTTCTATCCCTTGCCCCTCTTCTTCTCCTTCTGATATCCCTATTATATGGATATTATTATGTTTCGTGTTGTCCTGCAGTTCCCTTAACCCTTCTTCATTCTTTTTGAGTATTTTTTTTTTCTTGCTCTTTCTGGGAGTTTTTTCCTACCTTGTTCTTCAGCTTGCTGATTCAGTCCTCTGCTTCATCTAGCCTGCTTTTCATTCCTTCTACTGTGTTCTTCAATTCAGAAATTGTATTCTTCATTTCCTCTTGGCTCTTGTTGATAGTTTCTATGTCCTGTTCCATGCTGATATAGTTTGCAGTGAGTTCATCATAGTTTCCTTGTAGTTTTTGATAATTTTCACTGAGCTCATTGAGCTTCCTTATACCATTGCTCAATCTCTGATAGTTGACTTGCCTCTATTTCATTTAGCATTCTTTCTTTAGCATCCTTTCCTTTTGATTGGGTGTTGTTTCTTTGTCTTCCCATTGTTTGTGAGACTCTTGTTGTTTGCTTCTGTTTCTTAAATTGATCTGTTTTGACTCCCTGAGTTCATGGTGTGACCTTCTATGGTAGGAGACCTGTGAGATTCAGTGGTGCAGTCTCCTTGACCTTCTGAACTTGATGCTTTTGGGATGCCCTTTATGCTGTGTATGTTGACTCTCTGGATGTAACTGGGTTTTGATTGTTGTTGGGTCATTCTTTGGTGGGTCCCACCCACCACCTGGTTTATTGAGGGTCAGTTCACCCGCCATGCCTTGTATACTGTTGTGCAGGTGCAGTCAGATTGTGCTGAAGCTGATTATTCTTTCTGTCCAAGGTATATGTCTTCTCTCTTGCTATTGTTCAGTTGTTTGTTCTGGGTGATTTCACCACAATTTAGTTGTAATTTCATATTGGTCCTGGGAAGAGGTTAGTGTGGCTTCCATTCACTCCTCCACCATCTTGTGCCATTCTGTTCCCTTTGGTATAGACAGTAACGTATCTAAAACTTGTTAAACCTTAGCATTCTGGTACTAAGCATTCTAGACTTATTTTTAGTTTCTACCTTTTCAGTAAGGAGTTTTGTTACTTGGGTAATTTTCTTGTAATACATTTTTCTGGGGTTATTTCCATGTTTGATATTCTGCCATAATTCCTGGCTGGTGGGGCATGTGTTGAGTATGTTTTAAATCAGACTGAGCACCATCAGACCAGTTTATAGTTGAACCTCTCTTCAGCTTCTCTCCCAGGCTCCTGCTAGTCTCATCTGCTAGATGTAGCTCTAGCTAATGTTCATTGCATATGACTTATGTGCCAGGCATTGTGCTGAGGTCTTTATGTGCATTATTTTCTTCTCAACCATACTCCTCAGAGGCAGACAGTGCTACCTATATTTTAAAAAGAGAATGTTTAAATCACAGAAATACGTGCGTATAGTTAGATAATACTTAGATGCCTATAGTAAATACAACTGTTCGTGTCACTGAACCTGTTTCTGGTCTCCAGAGGCAACTACTTTCAGCTCTCTTCCTTGGTTCCTCTGATATCTAATGTCTTATTTCAAAATCACTATGTCTGTCCTGCTTTTTCTTATACATCTTATTCCAGTGTATCAGTTCTAGGCATCTACTCACTTAAGAGCATGGGTCATGATGTTCATCTCCTGGCCCTAAAGATAGAGTTGGTGGGCCTACATTACTCATTTCTGTTCATTTCTAACCTGTGTGACTATGGGTATTTCACTTTTCTGGGCCTCAGTTTCCTTAATCTGTAAAATGGAATAATCTCTGCCTCAGAGGTTTGCTTTGTGGATCAAATGAAAAAATGTAAACATCTGTGCCTACTAGAGTTCCTGGCACATTGTAGGTGCTCAAATGTTCCCTACCATTTTCTTTTATGTTTTTAGAATCTAGAATTCATTTTATTTGTGCAGTTCTTAAGTATTCTAGAAAGTTACCTTCTGGCTATCATTCACTGGGTTGACTGCAGATATAGTCTTTATTGTGAAGGTAACTCATGTCACACTGTTCTTTTTTTTTAACTTTTCTTAAAAAAAGATTTTATTTATTTATTTTTAGAGAGGGAAGGGAGGGAGAAAGAGAGAGAGAGAAACATCAATGTGCGGTTGCTGGGGGCCGTGGCCTGCAACGCAGGCATGTGTCCTGACTGGGAATCGAACTTGTGATGCTTTGGTTCACAGCCTGTGCTCAATCCACTGAGCTATGCCAGCCAGGGCTACACTGTTCTAGTTTGACATGGAATCTCACAGTAATGGAATCTTCAGGGTTTGTTTTGTATTCCTATTCTTAGAGAAAGATGGTACTTCTAGTTCCTTATTAAACCTCTTGTAAAGGGGATCTAAGAATTAATTTTTTTGCACTGAGTTGCATGTCTTGTGTTTTATTTGGGAGGAAGGTGACTAGAAGCAATAAGTAACACCTACCTTGTTACCTCCTGAGTTCAGATCCAGTTGCAGAATGAGACCAATGATTGCCCAGATATCAGCTGTGTTACTGATTAAGCTGATTGGAGCATGTCTTAGATTTGTGATTGCATGAGCTTCAGATATTCACCTTTCCAGTCACAGGCAGGCGTAGCCAACTCAAGCTTCCCACAGGAGTAGAAAGAAAAATCTGCCCTTGAGACCAGACCTCTCCAAAAATGATCCCCCATGTGGCCAAGTCTTTGTTCAAGCCTTACCGATGAGATAGGCCTGCCATTTCCAAGGAAAGAAAGCCTTTGTAGGTGAGGGACCACAGCCATAGGCCTAATGGCCTCCCCCACACGTTTCCCTTCTAGGCAGTAGAAGCTCCCTTACTCTGAGGGGTACCAGAGGCATGTGGAATCAGGGAAAGCTTATGCCCACTAGTATCCCAACCATGGTACAGTTTACTGTCATTCAAACCTTCCAGCATTGAGTTTAATTTGGTGTTTTATCAAAGTGAAATGATCTTCAAAGTCTTTCTCTGAAGACAATACCTGCCTTCCAGCTGAGATTTATTTTTAAGCTTTGAATTACGTGTTCTCTGTATATATTTCTTTCCCATTTTTATATTTTTAATCATTCTTAGCAGAGTCTGAAAATCCACTAAATGATTTGCCAGGCAGCGATTTTGGTACTTTAATGTGTTACAATCTTGTGTTTCAGTTTCTTGGATGAAATACAATAAGCAGATGTGACCCCAGGACTTGTTTGTTATTCTTGATACGCTATTGTTATACACTTTCTTTGTTTCCAAAAGATCACGCAGTGTGAAAGGTGATGCACTAACAAGGCTGCTCTGCTCTCTCTGCCTAATTTTATTTATAAAGTTTTTTTTTAAGTAGAAATGCCCTATTTTGCCATGTATAATGTGCATCCATGTTTTTGGCCTAAACTTTCAAGGGGAAAAATTTCCATTTTAGTTTTGTATTTTTTTAAATTTATTTTTTTAAAGATTTTATTTATTTTTAGAGAGGGAAGGGAGGGAAAGAGAGAGAAACATCAATGTGCGGTTGCTGGGAGACATGGGCTGCAACCCAGGCATGTGCCCTGACTGGGAATCGAACCTGCGATGCCTGGTTCGCAGCCCGCGCTCAATCCACTGAGCTACACCCGCCAGGGCAGAATTTTACTTCTTTAGGTACTTCTAAAAGCTCAAAGTGTTATCCCACACAGATCAGAAATGGTGTCATCTTGGGTGATAATTTCTCCTTTCGCTCGGAGCTGAGCACTACGTGATTATGTTTAACTGGTTTTGTGCCCTACTGGCAAGGTCATTAAATGTTCCGGAAATAAAAGGAGTAACAAAAATTTGTTCACTTTTATGGCTTAAAACTTTTTCTGAAAGCTAACAGTTATTTTTAGTTTGGTTATCAAAAGATAAAATAATACATATAAAATACATTTGTTGCTTTCTGTATTTTTCTCTGTTTGGTTTTACATACTTTCCAAAAAGGAAAAGAGGACAGTGCCATTTAGTTTTCAAAAATAAAGCAAAATAAATAATACCGTTGAGTCTTACTGTTCAAAATGCATATTCATTTTCTTTTTTGGGGGGTGGGCAATGAATAGAAGACTTTTAAACAGGAAGGTATATGTAGAATGTAGCTTATGTTAAGATTTTGAACACTTATGACACGGTACTTTTCTGACTACTATCATTGTTTTCTATCACAATTTAGATCCTCACCATTTCACCCTTACGATTTATTCCTAATCTTACGCTGATGTAAATATTTTCCTGCCTTATCACAAATTGGTTGGATATCTTTAGATTGTTCAGTTAAATTATACCCAGGGGTACCAAGGTTTGTTTGTCCCAGGCAGCCCTATGCACATAAACTCTAATTCCTTTGCTAATTCTGCCCTTAAAAGCACACACTGTATCAGTTGGAATGTGAAGTCATAATTTTTGGATGGAATCTTTGTGTCTCATACTGACTTTCCCTCCTGTTTCAGCTCCTTATGAAGCTAGACAGCCCCTTGTCCAGCCCGAGGGATCCTCATCAGGGAACCAAGGAGCCAAGCCCCCTCGGCATCAGGCTTCCCTTATCCGGGTAAGTGATGTTATGGGGTTATATTAATGGGAGACTTTGGGGACCTGGCTTTTTGATGGGCCCTTTTTTTTTTCTTTTGCAAGGAAGATAGAAAATTGCCCCTTTCATGCAAATATTACACTTCTGTTTTTTGTCTGTTTTCTTAAATCTTAAATCTTGTCTTAAATCTTCATTATATATGTTTCTCGATGTCTGTAGACTACCCCAGGCTGGTTCTTAGGCTTTGGTGTATCTAAAATGCCCTTGCACCTTCATCTACTTAATTATTAGGTACCTTCTTCAGGAGAGCTTTACTTTTTCCAGAATAACATATTATACCTCTGCCTTATTTATTCTTTATTATAACTCATCCAGTGCATAGTTAGCCCTTGCCCATTTGTTTAGTGCTTCCAATTACAGTGCAACCTTTTGGAAGGCAGACATAGTTTTTCTGTATTCTCCTTTAGTGCCTAGTTCAATGCTGTTTGGATAACAATTATTTTACAAGTGGCAGCAACTACTTTCCCCCATATGTAATGGATACAGAAGAAATACTGTGGCAGAGGCACAAGTGATATTTCAGTTTTTCCTGGCCACACCATTGCTTAGAACATTTCAGCTTCCATTTCTACATTATTTTCCTTTGGATAAAGAGGTCTTATTTTTCCCCCTGTATTTGCCACTGTTTTCTTGGGTAGTATCTCTGAGTCCTGTGCTGGGGAAGTCATGTTCTCAGCAAAAAAAGTGTGTGTGTGTGTGCATGTGTGTCTGCCTGAGAGAAGTTATGAAAAAAACTTGGTTCACTGTTTGACCCTCAAGACAAGAGGAAGTAGGGTGGTTTGTATAACACTTCAACAGTCCAAATTAGGAAGAGGATCACTTATGTGCAGGCAGTTCTACTCAAAATAGCAGGGTGGTGTCAGATAACTCCTGTAAGGAAATGGGCTGGTGTCTGGACCAGAATAGACAAAGGCTAAGGAAGATCATGGTGTTTACTGAATATCACTGGGAATGGGTACTATGGTATGCATGCTACAGAACTTTTATCTTCTAAGGTGGTGGTACTTTGTGTCCAAAGAACTTTCTTAAAGAGTAATTTAACCATATATTCAGTATCTATATTTAATGCTTCTTGCCAGCTATAATGTTATAGGTACTGTTATATCTGTTAGCGTAGATGAGTTAACTGGCTGAGAGAGGCTAAGGTCTAAGGTCTGGTCCTAAGTGAGAGAACCAGAATTTGAACCCAGGCCAGCCCAATGTCAAAACTTGCATTTTAAAATACTTGGCTATGCATTACAGTCCCATGTTACAAGGAGGCTAGGTTCTAAAGTTGCTGCATAAACAAACATTGGCAGTAGTAAAAAAATATTCCTGAAAATCCTGTATTGGTACCACACTGCAGAGCCAAGATGCCATTCTCTCCTAGGTCCCACAGAGCTTAATTTTACTCCTGAGTTAGAACAGATAGCTGTTTCTTCTAAGTCCCAGATGTAGCAGTTGGCTGCATTTAAAGGTCCTGGGGTACAAAAATATGTGTCTTCAAACACAAAAATCACACCCACGGTGGAGTGATGGTTATATTAGGAATGCTATCAGAGGGACTGTGGTTTATCTAAAAAATTCTCAGGGTGTGGCTGTGCTTGTTTATGCACAGTATATTCTAGTTCCATGGAGGCCAAATTCTGAATGGTTAGAATGGTGGTCAAACAGGCAGTAAATCATGAACTTTGCAATGGTTACATGGGGCTTACTGGCCCTTTTTATCTGATACCCTAGGTGGGATGGCCATGGGCTCTCACTTGGATTGGTGTCCTGTGACTTCTCTTCAAATCTCTAAGTATAATTTTTGCTGATAAACATGCTTCTTGGGTATTTCACTCACCTGATGGTTACTAAACATGTATTACATATTAGGTACTGTGTTGAGAATACAAACGTGAGGTATAATACTCCCATTCCCTGCCCTCATGAAGCTTATAGACTATTGAGGGATATAACCATTAATCAAACCATCACAGTGTGATGTGAATGGAAATTACAGTGTGCTTTGATGGTTGAAAATGGTGGGAGGGGAGATGGTTTTGACCTAGCCTTGGCAAGCAGGGAGTGACATTTTGAGTTGAAGTGAGGACTGATAGGTGTTAACCAGGTGAAAGAGTGGGATTGGAGGAAATAAGCAAGAAGATAGAGTGAACTGCACACAAAGATATTTTCTTTGTGCTTAGCATTTTATACACATCATCTTGTTCACTTCTCACAGCTATTTCATGAGGTAATTTCTGTTGTTGTCCCATTTTTCAGATGTTAAAACCTGAGGTTTAAAAGACCTTATTTAATTTGTCCAAGGTTACAGCTAGGAAGTGGTAGGACTGGAGTTCAAACACCGGACATGATTCCTTATTCTCTGGCTCAGGAACCATATGGAAGATGATGTCATCTGTTAAGTTAAGAAGCCCTGGATGAGAAACTGGTGTTGGGAGTATTGGGGAAAGATTGTAAGTTCAGCGTTGGATGTTAGAATTTGAGCTTCTGATATAGCCAAGAGGAGGTGTCAGGGATGGTAGGATATATGAGTCTGGAGTTTTGGGGAGAGCCAGGCTGGACATAAGTATTTGGCAGTGATTAGAAGGACTTACGGTATACTGCAGAAAAAATCAGACAGGTGCTCATCCAGGTCCAACCAAACTCTCTGTGACCTTGGGGTAAATTGTTCTCTTTTCTGTAATATGAATGACTTGGAATGGATTTCACAGTTCATTGTAATAATCTGCAACAGTCTGATTCCCTTAATGTTTATTTGGCATCAGTGAAGTTCCCCCCCTCCTGTTTGGAGCATTGCCTTCTGTTTCAGATGAGAGCAAGGGGCCTTATTTTGGGACAGCAGTATGTGGTTTTCATGGCTGATATGTTTTTCTTTCTTTAGTTCTTAGGTTTCCTTCTTATGTCGGTCAAGTTGGCTTGGCTGGACTCCACGTCCCAGAAAGCAAAATGCCAACCTGAATTAGTCATGCAGGTGAGGGGATCTGAAGTGAAGGCTCTTGGTGGAAGGGGATTAATATGGATTCAGCATGGTGCTAGAGCAGACCAGGCTAACTAATTCCCCTCATGTTGCCATGTTAGTGTGCTGATGGCAGCCTTGCTATCTTCTAGCTTCCTCTGAGGCCTTGTATTCAAGCCCTTCTTGCCCGATTGGGAGGAGGTGGCCTCTGGGTCCCGGGGAGGCTTTTAAGGACCCTGGGCCAGCTTTGTTTTGCAGCTCACAGGCTTGGCATTTTAAAGGTACTTATGCCAAAATCAAGACTCAAATTTTGGGTCTTTTTGGTTAATGTTTTAGGAATTTCAATTTTTTTTTTGTTAAGATGGTAGATGGTTGACAGTGGTTCGCAAATAAATGGTATGTCTCCTGCTTCATCTATTATCATGAGTTTGTAGGTCATTTTATGGTTTACTTTTCACAAGTTATTCTAACTGTCTAGATTATGTATGCATTTGTAAGTTTGCTGGTACAGGATTTAGAAATGCCCCTTCTGCTCCCACTATACTGCACTGCCTCTGTTTTTGCCACTGTTACCAGAAACTACCTAGTGTTAAGTCCTTGTCTTATTAACCTCTTGTCAGCTTTTGAGACTGATTCATCATTTGGTGCCCATGATGTCATCCTATCCTGATTTTTTTCTCATTTCTATGACTACCTGTTCTTGATCTTTTTCAGTTCTTCTTCTTCCACCTGTCTCATACATGTTGGTGAGTCCTAGATCTAATTCTCACTCTATTGCTCCTTCGCTATGTGGAGGCTGATGACCACATATATTTTTCTGCTACTCATCTTCACTCAAGAGTCCCACTGTCACTTTAAACCTGTTTGCAGAAAACTAGCTTTCATTCTTCCATTCCTGGCTCCATCCACTTATTGGCACATGCCAGAATGCTGGTCACTGTCTCTGAGTCCTGTCTCACCCATTCTCCCCATTCAGTTACCAAGTCTTGGCCATTTTACTTTCTAAATATCTCTTACCTGCCCATTCTTCTGCACTTCCTCAGTTAAGGCCATCTTCTATCACCAAATCCGTCACATCAGCCTCTCTTTCTTCTTGCTTCCACTGTTGCCTTATTTAAATCCATTATCCTCACTGCAGATAAAAATAATCTGAAAAATACAAATAGGTTCCTCCTATTCCCTTGATTGAAACCTGTCACACAATACCCACTGCTCTCAGAACATCATCCACCTTCCTGAACATGGTTCTGGGGCCTGGTGTGTGGCCCCTGCTGCTGTTCTCTTCAGTCACAACAGCCTACTGCTTGTCTCCCTCTGTCCTCTGGCCGTGCAGAGATGCTGACCATTTCCCATATGGTCCATATTCTGTGTGGGAACCTTACTCTTCATCCTTGCTTTGCCTTCTTTGTTTCTCCCTTGTCTCAGTTCATCTATGTGTTTTTCCCATTGATAAGACAAAATGCAAACATTTTCTAATATTTCTTGTATCTGTGAAGTTTCCATGTTTTCATTCTTTTTTTTTTAATTGTTGAAGTACGGTTGTCTCTGTTTCCCTGCCATAATTTTCCCCACCCGCCCCGCCCCCACCCCCACCTCCCACCTTCATTCCTAAGCCCCTTTGGCTTTGACCATGGGTCCTTTATACATGTTCCTTCATGACCCTTCCCCAATTTTTCTCCATTATCTCCTCCCCACCCTGGGTTACTGTCAGTTTGTTCTTTATTTCCATGTCTCTGGTTGTATTTTGCTTCTTGTTTGTTTTGTTGATTAGGTTCCACTTACAGGGGAGATCATATGGTATTTGTCTTTCACCCCCTGGCTTATTTCACTTAGCATAATGCTCTCCAGTTCATCCATGCTGTCACAAAGGGTAGGAGTTCCTTTTTTCTTTCTGCTGTGTAGTATTCCATTGTGTAAATATACCACAGTTTTTTGATCCACTCATTTACTGATTGGACGCTTAGGTTGCTTCCAGCACTTGGCTATTATAAATTGTGCTGCTAAACGTTTTAATAACACTGTGGCTGTAACATACAGAGATTTTTTTTTCATTTATTTGTATGTATTATCCAGATCTGCCAACACCATTTGTTGAAGAGGCTATTTTTACTCCATTTTATGCTTCTGCCCCCTTTATTGAGACATGGGTTTATTTCTGGGCTCTCTGTTCTGTTCCATTGATCTATGTGTCTGTTCTTATGCCAGTACCAGACTGTTTTAATTACAGTAGCCTTCTAATATAGTTTGATGTCAGGTATTGTGATCCCTCCTACTCTGTTCTTGTTTCTCAAAATTGCTGAGGCTATTTGGGGTTGTTTATGGTTCCATATAAATGTCTGAAATGCTTGTTCTACATCTGTGAAATATGTCATTGGTATATTTATAGAGATTGTGTTGACTCTATAAATTACCTTGGGTAGTATGGACATTCTGATGAAGTTAATTCTTCTCATCCATGAACATCGCATATGCTTTCATTTATTTTTGTCTTCCTTAATTTCTTTCTTCAGTGTTGTGTAGTTTTCTGAGTAGAGGTCTTTTACCTCCTTGGTTAGGTTTATTCCTAGGTACTTTATTTTTCTTGTTGCTATAGCAAATGGGATTTTTTAAAAAAGATTTAATTATTTATTTTTAGAGAGGGGGGAAGGGAGGGAGCAAGGGAGGGAGTGAAACATCAATGTGTGGTTGCCTCTCATTTGCCCCCTATTGGGGACCTGGCCCACAACCCAGGCATGTGCCCTGACTGGGAATTAACCAGTTACCCTTTGGTTCACAGGCCCGCACTCAATCCACTGAGCCACACCATCCAGTGCATAAATGGGATTTAAAAAAATATGGAATGCTTCACAAATTTGCATGTCATCCTTGTGCAGGGGCCATGCTAACCTTCTCTGTATTGCTCTGGTTTTAGTACATGTGGCGCCAAAGACAGCACCCATTTTTTCATTCTTAAAAATGGTTCATTCCTCATCTCATTTATATGAAAAACTCAGCCAGAGGGAGGGGCATCCAATCTTTATGGGTTTCCCATCCCAGAGGCATTTGGTGTTATCTATTCCTTTTGTATTGTTCCAGGAATGCTTTATGTATATATAAGCAAATATAGTATCCTTATAGAATCCCAATATATGCAGTATATTTTTATTTGACTTCAGGGAGACAGGTTTGGCAAATGAGATCCTTCCAGCCAGATCTCATTAGGAAAAAAACCCCCTATATTTTCAACCAAAACACACTTGCTTTTAAAACCCTACACATATATGTACTGTGAGGTTTTCTTCTTTTCTTGAAGTGACAAACTTAACAGTCTTCTGGGATAAATTTTCAATACTCACTATTCTTTTTACTTCAAAGACAAAACAATGACAAATAATATTTAGAGGACTTTACCACCCTGCCATTCTAGTGGGGGGTTTGGGCTATGTTTTCTGTGGAAGTTTTTCATTTTTTTTAAGATTATATTCATTTATTTTAGACAGAAGTGGAGGGAGGGAGAAAGAGAGTGAGAGAAACATCAATGTGGGGTTGCCTCTTGCGTGGCCTCCACTGGGGACCTGGCCTGCAACCCAGGCATGTGCCCTGACTAGGGATCGAACTGGCAACACTTTGGTTCGCAGCCTATGCTCAATCCACTGAGCTACACCAGCGAGGGCATGGAAGTTTTCTAATAAACAGATAGGGGATGGTTTTTAGACATTGCTAGTCAGGCACCATATTAATCCAAAAGTCTATAACTTTAAAAACATTTATTTAACTTGGTTGTCTCCTTTTCTCCCTCATTCTTTTTTTTTCTTTAAGTTCAGTTAATAGCTATGAGTTCATTGTCATTTTACTGTTCATATTTTTTATCTTTTCCTTAAATAAGTTCCTTTAACATTTCATATAATAAGGGCTGGGTGATGACGAACTCCTTTAATGACCTTATCTGAGAAGCACTTTATCTGCCCTTCTAAATGAAAGCTTTGCTGGATAGAGTAATCTTGGATGTAGGTCCTTGCCTTTCAGGACTTGGAATACTTCTTTCCAGCCCCTTCTTGCCTGCAAGGTTTCTTTTGAGAAATCAGCTGATAGTCTAGGGGAACTCCCTTGTAGGTGTCTCCTTTTCTCTTGCTGCTTTTAAGAGTCTCTCTTTATCTTTCATCTTGGCTAATGTGATGATGATGTGCCTTGGTGTGTTCCTCCTTGGGTCCAACTTCTTTGGGAGTCTCTGAGCTTCCTGGACTTCCAGGAAGTCTATTTCCTTTGCCAGATTGGAGAAGTTCTCCCTTTCAATTTCTTGCTCTTCCTCTTCTCCTCTGGCACCCCTATGATTTGGATGTTGGAATGTTTAAAGATGTCCTGGAGGTTCCTAAGCCTCTCCTCATTTTTTTGAATTCTTGTTTTTTCATTCTGTTCTGGTTGAATGTTTCTTCCTTCCTTCTGCTCCAAACCGTTGATTTGATTCCTGGTTTCCTTCCCTTCACTGTTGGTTCCCTGTACATTTTCCTTTATTTCACTTTTCATAGCCTTCATATTTTCCTCTAATTTGTGACCATATTCAACCAATTCTGTGAGCATCCTGATTACCAGTGTTTTGAACTGTGCGTCTGATAGGTTGGCTATCTCTTTGTTGCTTAGTTGTATTTTTTTCTGGAGTTTTGATCTGTTCTTTCATTTGGGCCATTTTTTTTTTCTGTGCTCCCCCTCATTCTTGTTCAGTCTGAATTTCTTGCCATGGCTCTCAGCCTGCTCCAGACGTAACCATAGGTACTTATGGCCAGGAGTAGATTCCCTCTGTTCCTTGAATCCTTTTGGATTGGTTCTAGTGGGTTGGCCAAAAAGTCCATTATGTTTTTTCTGTAAAATGAAAGATACATTTTTTAAAAAATACATAATCTTCATTATATTTTTCCATTACCACTTAGTCCTCTTATACTCCCCTCCCCCCAGCAAATATCACCCTGCTGTCCATGTCCATGAATCCTTTTTCTCTTTTGCTCAATCCCTGTATCCCCTAATCTCCCCCCTCTTTCCACCAATAACTTCATTGATTTGGATATTTTGAGTATGTTGGCTATTTCCCACTATTGGCTCCTAGTGGGTAGAGGCCAGAGGTCCTGCTGAACATCTTCCAATGCATAAGACAGCCCCACAGCCAAGAATTATTTGGGCAAAATGTCAGTAGTACCAAGAAACTTCCCAAACCACTTTGGACATGGTTGATCAGTCACAGCACCTTCTCCATACACTGCACAAATCTTTTTTGCATTTCAGGTGAGTTTTTTTTACCTTTCTTGAAAGAATAAAGCACAATATGCCAAAACTGTTGTGTATTGTCTTCTGTCTTTTGACAAGTTTTTTTAAATGCATGGTGATATGACAGCTGTCACAGTACAGTCTAACAAAATTGTTTTGAATGAAATTAAAGACAGCTGAGCACTACTAGAGCCATCAAATGGAAAAAACAGAACAGAGGTTTTGGCCATCCCAATAAATACCAAAGTATGTGTGTAAAGGATGGTGAGAGGAGGAATACCCCAAGGTTCTGTTGGAGTGGTGTAAACATAAGTCCAGAGAGACTTGACAGTTGTCACAGGTAAATTATTCATCCTAAGAGTTTTAATGGGAACAGGAAAAGTATTGGGTTGGCCAAAAGTTAGTTATAGCATTAGTTCCCAGAAATGGAATAATTGGGTGAAATGTCTGCACATTTTTAATTTTTAAAAAAGATTTTATTTATATATTTTTAGAGAGAGGGGAAGGTTGGGAGAAAGGGAGAGAAACATCAATCAATTGCCTCTCATATGCACCCCGACCAGGTACCAAACCTACAACCCAGTCATGTGCCCTGACTGGGAATTGTGAACTGGAAACCTTTTGCCCTGTGGGACAACGTACAACTCACTGAGCCATACCAGCTAGGGCTACACATTTTTAATTTTTGATAGAGATTTTAGAATTGGAGACTGTATCAATTTACACACTTGCCAACAATGTATGAAAATATTTATTCTCCCATACCCATGCAAACACAATGTGGTAAAAAAAACCTTACGGATCTTTGTGATCCAATAGGTGAAAAATGATATCTCAGTGTCATTTTAATTAGTTTTCTTTATTAATAAAGTGGGATATCTTAAATTTATGAGTCATTTGTATTTCCTTTTTGTGAATTGTTTCTTCATATCCTATACCATTTTTTTTTCTTTCGGGTTATCAGTATTTCCTTATTGGTTTGTCCTTTCTACCAGTCTGAAACCAGAAGCAGGTGTCTCTGTTCCTTTGCACAAGTGAGAGGTTGCAGTGTGTGTGGAAAACTACTCTTTGAATGGTGGAGAGGAGGTCCTGGGCACCTGAGGCCCTGGAAGCAGGGTAGGGACCCAACTTCTTTTCGGTTCTGGAGTGTCCCCGGCTGCCTGCAATGGGGATTTCTTGTTTATACCTTCATGACAGTAAAGTTGTATTACTTACTTTGTGGAGCTAGGAAAATCTTCTGTTGTTAGGGGTAGTAAATGTCTACACAGTGTGTCTGTGCATTGACCTGTCATCATTGCTTAGCTCAGTTTTCTTCCTCTGAGTGAAATAGGAGGAAGAAAGGGAGGGGGAGGAACAGGGAGGGAGAGAGTATATGTGTGTTTGCCTTTGTGTGTAACAGGAAGAACTGGTTTGATAATTTTTTTTAGGAATGCATGTTCCTTGTTCTTTATGTGACATCTTGTTTTACTAGATTGATTCCCCATTTGATGTGAAACCCTCACTGGAGTTTTACCGTCTCCTAGGAGGTAAAAGATTGCTGTGTCCTCATGGTGTTCATCGCCAACTCTACCTAGGACTGACAAATATCTGAATGCTCACTATTACCACAAACAAATTTTATTTTTCATAGCAGCAAGCCCCCCTTCCTACTCACCTACTTATAATTATTTTTCAGATTTTCTATTTCTTATTTTTGAAACATTTAACTTCAATTGATACTGAAATTTACTTTTCTCAGCCTAAATCTTTTTTTAGCTCTTATTGTATTCCTCAGGTGCTTATCATGTACCCATACTTAACAATTAAAGTGAGGTTAATTGCTTGTGTTATTTATTTATTTATTTATTTATTTATTTATTTATTTATTTACTTATTTAGTTACTTACTTACTTACTTACTTACTTACTGGGACACACTTCTATGTGAAAGACAAAAATGTTTTGTGCTGCAAGATGAGAATGGCAAAAACATACTGGATCACTGAAAGACAGGTGACTCTAGAATATAAGAAGAGGATGTGTGGGATAGAAATTGAAAGATGTTTTTGGGAAAAAAGACATTGCCTCAGTAGATATTAGGACTGATTTTGTGCCTTAAGGCCTTGAAGAATCCATGCTTAAATTCAGGGGTCTCCAACCTCCAGGGCCATGGACTGATACCAGTCAGTGGCCTTTTAGGAACCAGGCTGCACAGCAGGAGGTGAGCACCGAGCGGGTGAATAAGGGAGCAAAGCTTCATCTGTATTTATAGCCATTCCCTGTTGCTGGCATTACTACCTAAGCTCTGCCTCCTGTCAGATCAGTGGCATTTGATTCTCATAGGAGCACCACAAACCCTATAGTGAACTGTGCATGCAAGGACCGCTGCTTTAGGAAGTGGAGTGGGAGGAGGGTCAAAATAGTAGGCTGGTCCACATTAGAAGTCTAGCAACAGGTTGGCTAGACCATTGATGAAAACAAATAAACAATCTTATTTGTGGATCAGTGTTGCTTTTCCCTACAAGGTGTGAGATTTGCATTAAAGGCTTATGGTGTCCAGAACTTCCCTGGTAATAGCTATGGCCCACTCGATTTGGTAAATTTAGCCTCTCAGATGAAGCTGAAGACACCCGATTGAAGTCTTGATCTCAGACAGTACTTTTTAAAGCTGGAAAGGAAAGTGTTGTTTGTTTCAGCATATCCCCCAGGACCTTTTGGTCTCAGTTAATTAATAATACAAGGCTATGAATATGGAAGGTTCCTTTACAATAGCACCACATCAGCCCAAATATAGGCCCATAAGTATTGCCCTTGACCTCCGGTGAGCAGATGGTGTCATACCCCCAGTTGCCTATCCCAGCAAGTGTCACTACTGACCCAGTGTTTATTTGGCTCAGAGCTGTACTGGTCCATTAACATTTGTATGTCATTTCAGGCCTCCCAACAGTCTTGGAAGGTAGACTACTTACAACATTACATCCTGTACTCATCTACTGGGTCAGCCACCATGGCAGGGGTACCCTGGGACTACAAATATGATGCCTACTCTCAGGGAACTTGCAGTCAAATGGAGGGGAGATGGATGTGAATCAAATGATCCCACACCTGTATATATAATGGAAAACTGACAATTTCCCTAAAGGCAAGGGAGTACTTCAGTAGCATATAATAGAGAAATCTAACTTAGGGCTAGATAGTGAGGGAAGGCTTCCACAAAGAACTGAGAGATGACTAGAAATCAACCAGGCAAAGGAAGGATGGTGCTGGGAGGTGAGGAAGAGTGTCTCTTGTGGTGGTAAGACATGTCTAGAGCTTAGACAAAGGGCACATGTTAGTCAGGGTTCTTCATTGTGAACAACAGATTCTACTCTGGCTGGGTTAAGCAAATAGGGATTTAGGTAGAAAAATAGGATGTGGGTACTCTACCAAAGTTTTTGGAAGGGTTCAGACTATTTTAAGCTTGCAAGAATAATTTCTCAAACCATACAGCAGGACTGGATGGCTAAGGGAGACTTGCTTCTGCCACAGTCAGAAAGCTGCAGAAGTGGGCAGTTGCTACCATTGCCACATCATGCATGACCTGGACCAGGAGAATAAATGCTTTGTTCCCTGCCTCTTTCACCATGTGACTCACTTCTGAATTAGTCTTCTGTAGGAGTATTTGTTTAGTAGAATGTAAGTCCTGTCTGGAATTCTAGCAGCAAAGCTTTTGGAATGGTGTAGTTTTACCTGTCCAGCCTCTGCAGTTCAGGGAGTTATGCTAAGAGAGGCAGAGTGGGTGTTGAGTGAGCAAGAGTACCATGTGTAGATAGCAAGGAGAGGAGACAGCCAAAGAACTGAAAGGCCTGTGTGTTCGATCTCGGAGTGGTAGAGAGACGGGGCTGGAGAGGTTTGCAGAGCCCTCTGGGCCATGGCGCCACCTTTCAGGCAGGGGTGGATGGCTCAGGAGTTAGGTAACTGGCCTAAGTCTCATGGTGAGTAAGTGACCATCCCAAATTTGAACCCAGTCTGTCTGCCTCCAGAACCATCATTTTTTGTACCTCTAATTTGTAGCCTCACCCTCTATAAAGCATTCCTTGAATTCAGCCCAAGTTCTTGGCACATCTGTTTCCCATCTGACCCCAGGCTGTTGAATGTTAAGGGGAGGACATAGGGGAGAAGAGACCTGCAGCCTTGACCAGAATGGCAAGGGTTGGGCTGGGGACATTAGTGCATTGGTACTAGAAGTCTGCGTCCTCACCAGTCTTCTCTTACTGCTGATTTCTCATTTTATCCTGTAAGCAGACAACAAAATCCTGACAATTGTAAAGGAAAAATGCCCTTCCGGAGCAGCAGATCTTGGCTTCTGATGGAAGAATTGGAGACAATGATTACTCATAAGCATTGCTTATGTTAGTCAAAATAGCACTAGTGCCACATACTGAAATAACAGTGAAATGATTGAATGCCTGTATGGTATGGTTATCTACAGGATCCTTTTCTGATGTGAAAACATGCCAGATGGGCAAAAATTATGTGAGAAATAAGACAGTGCTCTGTATACTTTAATAGTTCACTGGCCAAAATCTATGACTAAACTAGATAATGGGGAGGGAGGTGTAAGTATAGCATACTCATATCCCAAGCTCAGATCCTCAGTCTGCAAAATTGCCACAGTAGTTTTAGGCATTGCAGTGAGGTTGTTCTGAAAATAAAATGGCACCATTATTGCAAGAGGATGGATGGATGGATGGATGGATGGATGGGAGGGAGGGAGAGAACCATAGAGCCTGATGATTATGAGTAGTATCAGACCCCCATTCATGTCTGGTTCTACCATTTACTAGGTGTATGGTCTTGGTAAACCACTTATCTTCCTTAATGCTTAGTTTTCTGTTCTGTAAAATGTGAATAATGCGACCCACTTCACAGAATTGTTGTGAAGATGAAAATAGGTCATATGTATTAGGTTCTTACAGTGTCTGGCACTAAGCAAAGTAATGAATATGTGTTACCTACCATTCTCCTATGACTGTGGTGGTCATTTAAAAAATTTTGTTTATCTTAAGTAGCTACTGTGTGTTGCCTAATAGACTCAGAGAGAACCTCTTCTGAGTTGTTGAACATAGATCCCTAAGTGAGTCTGGCACTATGTGGTTAAAGACACCTTTGTGCATTTGTTTCCATGGAAAAACTAATAAGCTTAATTGCTTTGTTAGGATTTAATTTAAATGAACTTTTCTACAGATAGAAACAAATTATTTATTGCAACTTCCTGTGAATCTATACTTATTTCAAAATAAAAAGAAAAAAAATTAAAGTTCTCCAACTGCATAGGTAAGGGAGAGGGCCCAGCCTTTACTGTTGGGTAGCAGCATTTGATAGGTGCATGTAAAGTTCAGCTCTAATCATTATAGGAGATCTCAGGTTAGCATTTCTGTATCTGAACCAGAATTGGACATTTTTCCAATCACTTATTTGTTTACGCATTCAACAAATATTTATTGAGTGCTTCTTATTTAATAGGCACCGAGGATGTGGCAGTGATCAGCATGGACAAAATTTCCTGCCCTTATGGATATTATATTACAGTGAGAGTGGGGTGGGAGACAGACTATAAACAAGATTTATAGAGTATAATATAGAATGGTTTAATGTGCAAACAAAATAGCTGAGCTCTCTCTCCTTTTCTAGCTCCATTTAGCTTCATTTCCCCATTTAGCAGTTTTCCCACAGTTTTCCTCCAGCCCTCGTTTTTCTTCACTGTGTGCCTCCTCCCCAGAATCTCCTACATACCCTGAAAGATAAATTACTGTTAATCAAACATAGGAAGACTGCTGCAAAGATGCATCTGTGTGCTGCCTTCTGTAGATAGTCTGCATGAACAACCAAATTATAATTAGAAAGTCATTTGGGCTTAAAATCATCCAATGTCCTTAGGTGGTCAAATTACAAAATGAAGATGGCCTCATGCTTCCGTCTTCAATACAGGAATGGCTGTTTTGGGGACTGCACAGGTCTGTCTTTATTTTGGGCCTTGTTTGAAGGATAGGTTAGTTAGGGTAACAACTGCTATAAGAAATATGCCCCACTTCTTAATGACTTAAGACAATAGGTGTATTTCTCAGTCATCTTAACAGTTTGGCAGGTAGCTTTTTTCCATATGGTGATTCAGGCTCCAGGGCTCCTCCTGTTCCATGGCTGTACCATCCCCCATTCAAGTGGCCAATGGGTAAGAAGAGCATAGAGAAGTGCCATACGGTGCTCGCCCTGCCTGGGAGTGGCGCAAGTCACTTGTGCTTGAGTTACATTGGCCAGAACTTAGTCACATGGCTGCACCTAACTGCAGGGGGGCCTAGAAAATGTCATTCCTGGGTGAGTAGCCACTCAATAATAGCTTTTGCTATTCCAGATGGCTTGTTTACTAAGGCACCTAAAAGACATTGTTAAAAGATCATCACACCCTTGGGTGAAATGGCTGGACTCACAGGCAGCAATTAAGAGATGATTCCAGGATGGGATTATATTCTAAACAGAAATGTTCTATGGTTGAAACAATATACAGACCCTTCTGAAGTTCCCCTTGACAATGCTTCCTTGCAATTCATATTATTCAGCTATGCTTGATTTTTAAGATACTTTAGGGGTAAATGTCACCTTTTAGGATTTTATTAATACTATTATTTTTAATGAGTCTTTTGAAGTCTCTTTCATTATAAACAGCCTGTTTTCCCCAGAGATAATAACTTGCAGCGCCAAATATTTGCATTTCACTTGAAACAAAACCAAGGGTTTGAATGTTTTAAATATAAGCAAATCTAATTCTCCTGTGTCTAGAGAAATTGTATAATGAACCATATGTATGTGACTTAAGCAGACAGATGTGGGTGATTTCTCTCTCTCTCCTTTTATTTTTTCTTAAAAATGCTGGCAGAGCTCAAAATTGGCACCACGCAGTAAATATCTCCACCCAGCCAACCAAACCACTGGAGCTGGAGTTGAAATGGGGGAGGTCTCTTAGGGCACATGCAAAAGTGGAGCTTTTCCTGGTTCTGGTTTCTACTTGGAAGCCAAAGACTCCACAGCCCGCCCACTCCTGTTTCTCAATGCCTTCCTTCAATCTTTGCAATTAGACATTCTGGCCTAGGTAACTGACTTTATCTGAAAAGTTGGGTTGATTGTTGTGGTTCACTTTTGGATTCCTTTGGAGGAGATGGTTCCATGTCTCTGGGTCCTGCAAGGAGATGGCCCCCTAGCTGCTGACAGAAAGGTCCTGAGCTGCCACCTGACTACTATAATAGGTCTTTCTCTGGTGGTGACCTTATGACCTTTTTGTCTTACTTTTGTCATAACCCTCCTTACCCTGGGATCACTTTGACCTTGAGCCGTGGTTACTGATATGGCCTTAAATGGTCTTCTTACCTTTAGTCTTTCCCCCTCCATTCTCCTCACTGAAATGTTTTTTTCTGTAACTCAAATCTGATGATTTCAGCATCTTGTTTAATACTTAGCTGTGGCTCCCTGTTTTCTAGATACAGTCTAAACCTGTTAACCTGGTACACCTAGGCCTTCGTGATCTGGGACCTGCTTTCTGTTTGGACCATCTTGAGGCAGTTACACTAACATCTTCTTTGCAGTGGCAGCGGAGCTTACTTATATGTAGCCCAACTGAACTACTTTCAGGAGATGGCTATTTTCTCTTATTTTGGGGGTGTTTTTGCAAATGCTGTTCCTTTTGCTTGCCTTGCCATGCATAGTCTGTAGTATTGCTTCTCAAATGCGAGTGTGCTTTGAATCACCTGAAGGGCTTGTTAAACCACAGCTTCCTGGGTTCTGCTCCCACACTTTATGATTCACTAGGTACGGGATAGGACCTGGGGTTCTGTATCTCTCACAAGTCCCCAGGTTATGCTGATGTGGGTGGTCTGGGAGCCACACTTTGGGTAGCAATGCTCTAGCATGCCCTGTTACCATAGCATGTACTTCACTGTTTCGAGATTGCCTGTACTTCTCCCTAAGTGGACTCTAGGCTTCTTGGGAAAAAGAATCTGTTTGCCCATCAGTGTATTCCTAGTGACTAGTGTCTGGGATATTGTTGGTGTTCAATAAGTATCTGTGAATGAATGAATGAACAAGTGGGCCACCGTTTATGCAGCAGAGTTCAGATCATTTTGCTTTTTATAGTGGATCAGCTTTCTTTTGGAATATCTCAGTCTAAGGGTATGTGGAATGTGATCTACCCCTTCCACATGCCCTTACCTGTCCCTGAAATACTCGCTTAATGGACATGGAACTTGAGAACTCCCCATAGCCATTAGACCATTGGTGAACTACAGGAAGGCAGTTAGGGACCTCTTTTGATAGATCTCAAACTTGAGATTATGAACTGGACTCAGTAAGTTTTCTTCCATTAAGCACAACATGGAGTAGCATTTCTACGTCTCTTTCAATATAAGGAATACCCCTGAACTGACTAGAGCCTATCAAACAGTGGACACCTGGGATGTGCCTGCCAGGGACTGTACCTGGAGTAGAGGAGTATATGATACAGTTCTAGCCCTCCAGGTTGAAACTTGAGTGATGAAAACCAAGGACAACAAATGTTCAAAATGGTAATACTGTAAGTATAATAAGGATTCATATTTTTATGAGGCTTAAATCACTTGGTTTATTAAGTCAGTTAAAAACGTTCTGTGAGGAGCAGGGAGAAAAAGAAGGGGATAGGTTAACATGTTTAGTGAAAGCCACTAGAAGGGCTGCATGATGCACAGGTTACACAATGTCCACATGCCCTCTTTCGTTGTTGTGAGACCTTTTTGGTTTTAGGGAACAGGAGCTATTCTTGCCAGCTTAAGTTTTCTGAAGAAGGAGGAGCGGTTAGGATTCATATTGGAATCCAAGAAATGAGAGACAAGGAGTGGCCCCGTGGTCCTGAGGAACAGGAGTTCTTGGTGGTTCATGCTTGGTCTGCCATGAACAGGCCCTTGCCCTAGTTGGCTTTGCTGTTCCCTTACTTGGCTGCCAACAACCATCCCCGACCCCTACTCTTTCTAGTACTTCTCTACCTCACAGGTTCTGCTTATGCTTGGCCCTGGCTCCCTCAGGGCTTTAAGTCCTGTGCGACTCTTATTCTACATCATGGCCCTTACATCTACAGAAGGTGCAGCTGTTCAGGGTCTGCTCTCCCTGCTTCTTGGTCTTCATAGTTCTTAATCCACATCCCAAAGAATGAGTACCTAGCCCACGCTGTTCTTACTAGAGGAGAGCTTTCTATGCTGGAGCATCCCACAGGCCAGGGTGGAGACTCAGGTGAGACCCAGGGATGAAGTGGTCATGCAGTACAAATGTGGCTGCCAGGCCCACCATTACAGCAGAGCTGGGGGATTGCAGTGCCCTTTGCAATGGCTGTGGGCCTGGCAAGTACGTCAGAGAACCTTTGAGACAGAGGGACTTAATGGGTAGGATCTGAGCAGGCTGCATCAGAGGAAGGGTATCCTAGGACATAGACACAAATCTGAAGCATGAAGAGTGAGCAATCAGAAGCCTGCTGAGAGTGAGCTAGGAGGAAGCTACATTATGAGGGCCCTAAAGGCCAGGTGGGGAAGGCAGATTTTGAAAAATGAGGCAATCAGTCATCCTGTAAGTTTTTAAAGAGAGGAATTAATCACTTTCTTCTGTCCATTCCTGATGTCAGAATAGACTCAAGACCTGCTAAGAGACCACTGACGCCACTCAGCAGTGCGGTTGCGTGGGATAGGAAGTAGAGTGAGCAGTGGTCCTGGAACTGGAGAAAGAACAAACACGGGCTGACACTAACAAGAACAACTGAGTATAGCAGCTTCAGTTCCTGGGGGGAAGGAATATATTCCAGGGCAGTAGTAGCTTCCATGTAAGAACACAGCAGCCGTACACACCACAGAGATATTGGCATCTTCATTCTCAGGACAGCAGTGAGACTGAACTTTCCACTTATGTCCCACTGGCTTTGTGAACCATCTCTGCCTGCTTAATTGTTTACTGATAGGTGGACGTTCTTTTCTCCCCTGCCTCCATGCCTAGATTTTTCTGTTTCTTTACTGCAGCTATTTCTGTCAGTGCTGACTGGGAGAGCAGTGCTCCTGTACCTCTACACATTACCATCTGGCCAGGAACCCAGTCCAGCACACACTGACGGCCTCAACCCTGGGTTCTGTCTCTGGAACCCGCTCAGACATCTGGGCTCATTCAGAAATTGCTGCCTGGACCATTTCAGTTTGGCTGTGCAATTTGGTGGGAGTGTTTTGGAAAGTTGTGTGGTCCATTGGGTGCTCAGACTGTCTTTTGATCTTCCTTGCTTTCTTTCTTTATATTATTTCTTGAGATTTCTTACTGGAACGAATAGGGGTTTTCTGAAAATAACTCAGATGGAAGCAACCCAGTTAAAAAAATACAAAACAACCTGATATGCCAGAGCCTAGCTTTGAACAACAGATGAATAAGAGGGCAGTTATTTGCTGATTGCAGGAGCTTACCTAAGGGTATGGACTAGTCTCTCAAATTCTCTAAGCCTCAGTTTCCTTATCTGGGAAAAGGATATGGTACCTCCTGTTTCTACCTCTCAAATTTTTTGAGATGCTGGATGACATAGGGATCTGTGAAATGCTTTGTAAATTTCAAAGCACTCTGAATTTAACATATTAAAAATGTGGATAGTGGCTGCCAGGGCATTTAAAAAATGGTTTGATTTACATTTAGTGGAAACCCACCTAGTATGAAAACTTCAAAGATAACATCTCAAGATTATAGCACAGCTGAAAGTTTTGTAGTCTCATTTCTTCCCTGAATGTCGTCAGAGGAGAGCCAGGTGTTTCTGGGAACAGTTGCTTCCTGGAAAGGGGTGTGCTTTTTGAGGGGAACAGGGTGGAGATGGTCTGCTTTCTTTTCTAGGGTAGTGGGTAGAATGCCCTCCTAATGATTAATTCCTTGATAGTGTGCTCATAAGTGGCAACCTGATAGCTTATTAGCAGTGATGCCTCTTCTTCTTTTCTACTATACTTTCGTCGTAATGGCTTACCCTCCTTGTGTTGACCTCTTGGTTCTGTGAAGGCGTCTCTTTGCCAGTAGCACCTTAGCCTTAGAGTAGATGGGAGGGATAAAGCAGATCCCTGGGCTCCTCCTCCTAGGATCACCATTTTTGCTTCTTTTCCCATAGTGTGGCCAAGCTTTGTTTTTTCCTGCACCATTTCTCTGGTTCTTTGCATCCTTAAAGCCTCAACTTTGGCTTGCACGCCCCCTAGTGGCATGTCTGATGCACCCCTGTTACCCCATTTGTTGTTATACCATCACTCTTCCCGATGGTATAATGTTAGTTCTATTACTAAATATTACCCCCAGTTCACAAATGCGGGATGAGGGGTTGGGTGATCCTGACTTGCCTCTTGAGTGGGACTAGGGAAGTGGGATTTGAATGAAAACTTTTAATTCCCATATTTATACAATGGGAATGTCTCAGGAAAAAATGATAGTTATATCTTATCTAGACTATTTTATGGTTTAAAAAGAATCAATTATTTTACTTATCTACTCAGCTATCTGAAAGGATCAAAATCTGAATATTTGAAGATACGAGTAATCATCTTTCTGCCTTTCCTTCATTACATTGGAAACATTTTCATCACTCACTGAGTGTTTAGTCTTTCGTGCTCAGTCAGTCCTGTTAACAACTTTGGGGAATACAAAAAAGTACAAAGCATGATGGTCAGCCCTTCAGATGTTTACCTTCTAGTTATAAGGTATTTAAATTATTCCCTCGAGGAAAAATAAGTATAATGCATGGTACTTTTATGGGTGTTTAATATTTGTACTTCATCTCACTAAAGAGAGATTCTCTAAGCATTTGCTTGTTTGTTTTTGAAGTCTTTTTCAGTGGAGAGAGAACCACAAGATGACAACAGTAATTACCCAGATGAGCCGTGGAGGATAACAGAAGAGCAGCGCCAGTACTATGTCAATCAGTTCCGGTCCCTTCAGCCAGACCCAGGCTCCTTCATTTCAGGTAACGAGGGCTGATGGGTGAGAGTGTGGGTCCCAGATCATTGTCTCATAGAAATAACAGTACACATCTTGAGAAGTAGTTCACACAAAATGCGTATGACAACTTTCTGTGACTTCAATTTGTTTCCCTCTAAGATCAAATTTCTTATCAACTACAAACCATGCAGAAAAAGACTTGGGAATGACATTTGGGAAATTATGTTTCAGTTTTAAAGGAGTAAAGTAGGAATTTGGGGGAACCTAGTCTAGACCCTGTGATTTATTAGCTGGCGCAGTTCTTGACATGATAGAGTGTGACACCAAGGCAACATCTTTAATTGGTTACTAGTTATATTAGAGTTAGAGAAAGATGTGGTATAGCCTCGTAGAGCTAGCATCACAGTCTCCTTATGTTATATTAATATATGCCTTAGAAGTTCAAATCCATGCTCGTTTTCTGTGGCTCAACACTTTCTCCTCTGTTTTTTTCTGAGAGAAATTAAGATATGGGAGGAAAATTGGCCAGCATTTTTATGTCCACATGTCAGTTCTTCTGGGTTGTCTTCAGAAATATGTATTCTTGTTGAGTTCTTATGTAAAATTCAAGCTGAGAGGAATTGATTTAATTCCTGTGCGTCTACATTTTATTGAGCTGAAGACTAAACAAACAGTGAAATCATAGATTCTGGAAGAAAAATTCATAAAACTTTTTCTGTACTTCAGTTTTGAAGAATAACAATATGTCCTTAATAATTGTAAACTGACATTGAAGTGAGGACTAAGACTAATTTTCTTTTGTTAAATAAGGTTTGTAATCGAAATATACTTGTGTAAGTGCAGCTGTCATTTTCTGATTGGTGGTAATGGCTTTATTGAAGGCAGAATATTGTAGATACAACAAATTAATGCTAACAACATGATTTTAAAGAAATAAGCAGAAACACAGATTGCATGTACTGGCTGCTTGCTAACCTTACCCACTGCTTCAGTGAGTTTCTTCACAATGTATATAAATGAATAGACAAATACAAATAGGTGGCTGTTAGGCATGTTTTTACTTTCTTTCAACTTTTCTGTTTTGCAGAATTTCAAATACAGACATGGCTAGAGTGGTTAGTATAACAAACCCCTATTACATAGCCCCAGTGATTTTGTTTTATCTATATCCTCTCTCACCCCAGATGATTTTGAAGCAATTACCAGATCATTTCATTTGAAAATATGGGGTAGGAAAAAGTAAGTTTACAGTTGTGAGCACATAAAACACAGAATTTATTCTTGTATTCTTATTTATCATTATTTTTAAAGATTTTATTTATTTATTTTTAGAGATGGGGGAAGGGAAGGAGAAAGAGAGGGAGAGAAACATCAGTGTGTGGTTGCCTCCCATGTGGCTCCTACTGGGGAACGGGCATGCAACTCAGGCATGTGCCCTGACTGGGAATTGAACCGGCGATCCTTTGCTTCGCAGCCTGTGCTCAATCCACTGGGCCACACCATCTAGGGCTATTACTGTATTATTTTTTTAGGATGTATCTATAAAGAAAAGGCCTTTTTAAAAAACATAACCACAATTCATTGGCACATGTTAAAAAATCAATTCCTTAATATTTATTATTAAGTGTTCATTGTTCAGATGTCCCTGATCATCTTACAAATGCTTTTTTAAAAAACTGAGTTTGACCAAGGCCAGGAATGGTTCATATACTGCCATTAGGTGATATCTCTTTTTAAAAACATCTTTATTTAGATATTCACATTTCATAAAATTCACCTATTTAAAGTGTACAACTCAGTGGCTTTAGTATACAGTGTATTCACAGATTATTTTCAGAATTTAAATTTAGAAGGCTTTCATTACCCTCCTCCATAAACCACCTACTTATTAGCAATTATTCCTTATTCCTGCTCTTCCCACCTCCCAGCCATTAGTAACTACTAAGCTATTTTCTTTCTATATAGATTTGCTTATTCTGGGCTTTTTTAAAGAAAGATTTTATTTATTTTCAGAGAGAGGGGAAGGAAGGGAGAAAGAGAGAGAGAAAAACATCAGTGTGTGGTTGCCTCTCGCATGTCCTCTACTGGGGACCTGGCCTGAAATCTAGGCATGTGCCCTGACTGGGAATCGAACTGGTGACCCTTTGGTTTGCAGGCCACACTCAATCCACTGAGCTACAACAGCCAGGGCCCTATTCTGGGCTTTTCATATAAATGAAATAATCTATGTGGTTTTTTGTGTTTGACCTCTTTCACTTAGCATAATATTTTTAAGGTTCATACATGTTGTACTATGTAGTCAGAACCTTATTCCTCTTTATGTCTGAGTAATTCCATTGTATGGGTAAACCACATTTTATTGATCTATTCGCCAGTTAATAGGTATTTGGGTTTCCCCCAATACCTATTTTGGCTATTCATAATACTGCTATGAACATTTGTATACAAGAGTTTATACAGATGTGTGTTTTTATTTATCTTGGATATGTACCTAGGATTGGAAATTCTGAATCATACAGTAACCCTGTGTTTAACCACTTGAGTAACTGTCAGATTGTTTTCCAAAGTGGTTGCTCCATGTTACGTTGCCACCAGCATTGTATGAGTGTTCCAGTTATTCCACATCCTCGCCAATGTTTGTTATTACCTGTCTTTTGATTATAGCCACCCTAGGTGTGAAATGGTATCTCTTTGTGGTTATGATTAGCATTTCCCAGATAAATAATGATATCGAGCATCCTTTCATATTCTTACTGGCCATTCGTATATCTTCTTTAGAGGAATGCCTATTCAAGTCCTTTGTCCTTTTTTTTTTTTTTTTTGAGAGGTAAGAGTTCTTTATGTATTCTAGGTACACGTTCCTTATCAAGTATATGATTTGCAAATACTTTTTCCCAATCTGTGGCTGTTTATTTTTCTAATGATTTCTTTTGAGATATAAAAGTTTTTAATTTTCATGATGTCTAGTTCATCTATTTTTTCTTTTCTTGTTTGTGCTTCTGGTGTCATATCTAAGAAATCATTGCCCAATCCAATGGCATGGAATTTTACACCTATGTTGTCCTCTAAGAAGGAATATATATTATGTTCATCTCTTGCATTTAGGTCTTTGGTTTATTTTGAGTTAATTTTTCTATACAGTATGAGACAGGGGTTCAAATTTATTCATCCAGTTATTTCACAATCAATTAATTGTTTTAGCATTTCTGTCAAAATTCGTTTGCCTGCCAACATGAGGGTTTATTTCTGGATATTAATTCTGTTCTACTGATCTATATGTCTAGCCCAGTGCCAGTACGATATTGCCTTGATTATTGTAGTAAGTTTTGAAATTAGGGAGTGAGAGTTCTTCAACTTTGTTTTTTTTACATTTCATTTGTTTTGATTTCAATTTTAGAGATTTTGCTTTTAAATTTTAATTTTATGTAAAATATTGATATGGTTCTGCCCTGGCTGGTGTGGCTCAGTTGGTTGGAGTGTCGTCCTGTACAACAAAAGGTTGTGGGCTTGATTTCCAGTCAGGGCACATGCCTAGGTTATGGGTTTGATTCTCTGGTCTCAGGGCATATATGAGAGGCAGCTGATCTCTCTCTCTCTCTCTCTCTCTCTCTCTCTCTCTCTCTCTCTCTCTCTCTCTCTCTCTCTCTCTCTCTCCCTCTCTCCCTCTCTCCCTCTCTCCCTCTCTCCCTCTCTCCCCTCTTCTCTTCTCTTTTTTCTCTTTCTCTTTCTCCTCCTTCCCTCCCTCTCCCTCTCTCCCTTTCTCTGTAAAAGCAATGAAAAAAAAAATGGCCGGATGAGGATTTAAAAATAAATAAAATATTTACATGGTTCTAAAGTCAAGTCTACAGAACAGTCTGAAAGAAGTGTAGCTTCTATCTGTATCCTACCTTGTTCTTTCCTTGCCCCTGTAGGTAACCAACATTTTTTTTTAAGATTTTGTTTATTTATTTTTAGAGAGGGAAGGGAGGGAGAGAGAGAAAGAGAAACATCAGTGTGCGGTTGCTGGGGGACATGGCCTGCAACCTAGGCATGTGCCCTGACTGGGAATCGAACCTGCGATGCCTGGTTCGCAGCCCGCGCTCAATCCACTGAGCTACACCAGCCAGGGCATAACCAACCTTTTTATGTTTGTTTTTAAAAATATAAGCAAATACATGTATGTGCATATCTATATATACATATACTTGTATTCTTATTTCCATCTTTCCTTAGATAAATGGTAACAAACCGTTTATACTTTTTTCTACCTTGCTTCTTTTACTTAACAGTGTATTCTGGTGATTACGGCATAGTCTCATGTTGAAATATTTCCCAGTCCCTTTTACAGCTTTGTACTACTAAATTGTATGAATGTGTAGTCATTCATTTAGTCTGTCCCCTGTTAGGGTTATACCTAGTCTTTTGCTACAAATATTTTAGTCTGTCCCCTGTTAGGGTTATACCTAGTCTTTTGCTACAAGTATTTATGTTGTTAATAGCCTTCATCATGTTGTTTTATATTTTTTGTCAGTGTATCTTTGGATTATGTGATTTTGCTAGATATTGCATAACACCCCTTCATTGGCATTCAACCATTTTGTCATCCCACCAACATTGTGTGGGGTGCTTATTTCCCTGTTCTTATTATCAGAACATGTTAACTTTTGTATTTTCCTCCATTCGATAGGCAATAAATTATATCTTTGTGTGGTTTTAACATACAGATCTTTTACAAATATGGTTGAACCTTTTAAAATATGATTGAGTCAGTTGCATCTATTTCTGTGAACTCTCATAGCTCCACCTGTTTTTATATTGAATTACTTGTCTTTATTTTAAAAAGACATATATATTCAGTGTGCTACCATTATATCCCTGATATATTAATGCTCTGTGTAACTGTAGTTTACTGGGCTGAGAGATTTCTTATAATAACAAGTCTGAATCCATGTTTTAATGTTTGACTGCTGAGAGCTTTTAAGTCTCCCTTCTCCCTTGTGTGCTCCTCATGTGGCTGGCTCCCCAGCAAGGTATGAAAATGGCTAAAGAAAACAAGGAAAAGTCTCTGACTTGTGGTTTCTACAGTGGGTAGAGCTTGAGTGAGGGTTTCAAGCTCATGGTTTGAACTTTCATCAGCACCAAAGGACAGAGCACTGGTGCTTTCTTATTAGCTTCCCCTTTTGGCAGGGGGTAGCCAGGGCACAGCTGAACTTGCTACCATTTGGCTTCCCTATAGGCTACACCTAACCCCTCTGGAACACCAGGGTATAACAGTCTCAACTGTCTGAAGGCTAGGCCAGGTCTTTAGCTGTGCGTTTGGGTGTAATGTGAATTGAAGAAAGGATAACAAGCGGGGGTGGGGGTGGGTGGAAGAAAAGAATGACATGAGGGGACATTGTATAGCTGGTAAATGGGCTTTGAAGACATTTCTGACAAATATTTGACAAAGTAGTTGCGTTGATGGCCAACAGTCATATGTCAGCTTTATTTCCAGGATGCTTTTGAGGAAAAGGCTCATTGGTATATAGGGCCCTTTACCTTTGATCTTTAGTAATCTATCCCAGGAAAATAAGCCTGCTTTAGGGTCCATTTTAATTCATTGTTTTGAGGCCAGTGAGAAGACTCGTAATTGCCATAGAATGAATTTTGACTTAAAATAGAGCTTGGGACTTTGACTCAACTATTCTTTGTGTTAGAATTGAGGCTTTTGAATTGTGAAACTATTTTGAGAGCTGAAAGCCTAAAACTTTCAATCTCAATAATGGTTGGGCCCAACATTTTAAGTGCAGTTAGGACTTAAGTACAGCTCTGTAACATGTAAAATGCAATGCCTGCCTGATATAAATTGATACTGATAAATTTACATTGAATAAAGAAAGTAGCAAGAGGTTCCTGTATAAGCTTCTTAAAGAGCCATCAAAGAGCTTTATCTCACTAAAACTCTTTCTCAAGAGACCTGTCTTGATGTCTGTGTGATGAGATTAATGGTGTTAATTTTCTTCTTTGTTCTGTTTTCTACCATGATTCTGTACTACTTTTTCATTAAAAATACTTGACAGGTTTTTACTTTAATAATTTTGAAATTTGTCTTTTGAGTTTTTAGTAAAATTTTGCACATTTTCAGTAAAAATGAAATAGGAACTCATAATTTGCGTGTCATAATAAGTATTACATCATTGCTTCTTTTGCCCTATTTTAATTTATATATTGTTTTAAAAAGCTGTTCACACTTTGTTTTTTAGCCACATGATTCATAGCTGCTTTAATGTTGTGTTTGTGGTTACATGGTAGGGATTGTTGAAAGAAAAAATGGTGATTCATTGACATTAAATATAAAAGCCGCTCTAGATACTAATTAATGATTTATTTAAACAATGGATGTTGACAGGTTCAGTGGCCAAGAACTTCTTCACCAAATCAAAGCTTTCCATTCCAGAACTCTCCTATATATGGTAAGTACAATTAATGCCACATTGTATGATACAGTCATCCATATTCATTCTGTAGTTCCTGCTGTTGCATTTCAAAAGTTTTATTTTTTGAATGATTTTTAAAAACATTTTATTTACTTTTAGAGAGAGGGGAAGGGAGGGGGAAAGAGAGGGAGAGAAAACATCAGCGTGTGCTTGCCTCTCAGGTGCCCCTGACTGTGGACCTGGCCTGCAACCCAGGCATGTGCCCTTACCGGGAATTGAACTGGTGACCTTTTGGTTTGCAGGCCCGTGCTCAATTCACTGAGCCATACCAGCCAGGGCAAATGTATGTTTGTTTGTTTGTTTTTTTAACAAAGTAATAAAGTGAATAGAATTTAGAATTTTGTTGCTGTGAAAATTAAGTTATTGTATGAAAAGCTGAATGAACAGTGTCTGGCACATATTGCACACTATACGTATTAGCTACTATTTACTTTTAAAGATTTTATTTATTTATTTTTAGAGAGATGGGGGAAGGGAAGGAGAAAGAGAGGGAGAGAAACATCAATTGGATCTGGCCTGCAACCCAGGCATACGTCCTGACTGGGAATCAAACCAGTGACCTTTGGTTCACAGGCCTGCGCTCAATCCACTGAGCCACATCAGCCAGGGCCATATTAGCTATTATTTAAAAAGTAATTTCCTCATTATTTCCTCATCAAGATCCCTTTTCAGTCTAAGCAATAATGTGTGTGGTCATATGAGAATTTCCATCTTGTGTATTTTATTTTCAGATTTTTCTACTTGGTGTGATGCCAGTAACCAGAGGACCCTGAAAAGCTATTCTTTACAGTATTTTATCAGGCCAGGTGAAGAGAAGGTCCACAAATGTCTTGAAACTAAGTTAAATTTAACTATTCTAGCTGTGTGTGAGATTCCTAAATTTGGCTGGTGTTTATCAGCTGAGCCCTAATTTAAACTTGCAGCTATGGCATGTATTGCACCTTGCTGCCGAGCTGGCCGCAGCCCTGGCTCCAAATGGGCTGTGCTAAGAAGGTCTAGATGGCTCCATTTGCATTTATGGAAATGCTTGGTGCCCTCTGTAAACTCCCAGCCGCATGGGGGCTCGTCTCCCTCACAACTGGGTCAGAGGCTGCACAGCTATAAATATATAATTAAAACACTGGAATATTTATGTAAACTTTTTTCATGAAGATTTAGAAAAAATTATGACAGCATTTAAAATTGCTTATCACGTTTTCTGCATTTTATTGGAAAACTATTGCAATAACCCTTGTGCATTCCAGTGTACCTGGGATCCTGAGGTAGATTTATTCATTAGCAATATATTCTACCATAATTTTTACAAGAAGCCATATATTTGATTTTAAAGCTAGGGAAAAAAGAAGTTATCATTTTCAAAAGAATACAATCTGTTTAGGCAGTATTCCCAGTCTTACCATAATGGCATAAGGCTTCCTATCTTATGTACACGAAAGCTGAATGGTATTGTCTCCATCCAGCATGGGCAGCAGCCCCTGTAATCCTCAGCCTGAGGAGCTGCTATTTCAGGGCTGCTGCATTTTAAATATTCGAGATGAAGGAGGATGTGAATGGAGCTTACCTTCGATATTCTTTCTTTCAAATAGTAACACCTTTTCTAGTGCATCTTTATATGTCTTATCTCCCTACTTGTCCTAACACAAGCATACTTGTCTCTGTGTACCTTGGAGACTGGTTGAGTTTAGAGGGTCTTAATTACTTTGGCAGATAGGTTTCTTTTGTGCTGAGTAAATAGGTCTGTGCTTTCAGTGGAAAACAATGACTGAAGCGAAGATAAGCCTTTTCAAGTCTATCCCTTTCTTCCTTTCTGTCTTATCTGGTTCCAGCCTCCCTTAGTTGCTAGTTTTATCTGAAAACATCCAACCAGTATTTATTTAGCTTACTTATATTTTCCCAGGAGCAGATTCTCAAGCAAATTTTTGATACAACATTTTTTGTGACTTGAAAAGTTCAAGGTTTTTCCTTAAAGCTTAAAAATGAAGCATTCATTCCTGAGCTCTAGAAACTGTACAGTGGCTGGGACAACTGTAAACGATCTGGGGCCAGCCCATCCTCTGACTGTTCTCAGCACCACGTCAGGAGCTCTTCATACCACACGTTCACCAAAAGGCTGTCAACTGTGGAATTCTGGGCATCATTTTACTTTTTGTGTTGTGGTTCCCTGTCTTCTGTCCTCCAAGTTGTAAAACAGACTTACCAGAGAACCTGAAGAATTTAAAGTTTTATTAATAAAGTGCTGTCAGTCATACTAGTTCTTCCTCTAAGTGGTCCCCTGAGATTTCATAAGGGTTTTGGGACTCAATAGGCTCACCACCAGAGAACCTGGAAATTGTGTTTGTATGTTTGAAGCTGAGTAAATTTTCCTCTAAGCCTGGTGTTAGGTACTCATGGCATCTGTTATGTTTAGGGAACTTAGTGATGCTGACTGCGATGGAGCCCTGACCCTGCCTGAGTTCTGTGCTGCATTTCATCTCATTGTGGCCCGGAAGAACGGCTATCCTCTGCCTGACACCCTTCCTCCAACTCTGCAGCCAGAATACTTGCAAGCAGGTAAGGCCTCACTGTCAATTCTAACCCTCAGACATTTTCCATTTAGGCCTTACAAGAAATTTTTGTTTCTTTAATGGTATCCAGACACTTTAGGGCAGCGGTTTCCGACCTTTTTGGCACCATGGACTGGTTTCATGGAAGCAGGGGGTGATGGGGAGGTAGGATGACAAGAGACAGAGCTCAGGTGGGTTTCACTCCCCCACTGTGGATGTGGAGAGAGATAAGAGGAGGAGCTCAGGTGAGCTTTGCTTATGGCTCAGTTCCTAATAGGCCGCAGACTGGTACCAGTCTGTGGGCCAAGGATTGGGGACCCCTGCTTGAGGGAGTCCTTGTATCTACAGTTATTGCCCTTTAACCAATATCAGATTTTCATGTCTTTACAATGTGAGTAATAGGATGATCTGAGTGTGAGCCATTTGTTGTTTTCATTCCAGTACTCTGGATGGATTTGAACCAAAGTCACTTACCCTTTCATGAAAATTGTGGTGTAGGCAACTACTAAATTCCCCAGCTGATATAGAATGAAGAGGACTATCTTCCTATACAGCCAAGTGCTGACTTGGCATCTTTAGGCACATCCGTGTCCCCAAGTGGCCTTGGGCAATGCAGTGAAATAGAACTGTTATACATAATGAAAAAGTTAAAAAAAAACTACATGCAGTGAAATCTGCAAAGAGCTCTAATTTTAAATGTACACTTGATGGATTTTTACCCATATAACTACAATCAGATAAAGATATAGAACATTCTAGCACACCAGAAGATTGGAATAGAAGTCAGCTTTCTTTGTCTTTCTTAGTAATAAAACAGTTAACCCCACAAACCCTTTGGATAGGAAAAAGTCATGGTGTATCTGAAATACATCAATTCCTTTAGAAGATTGGATACATTAACAGTTTCTCTTGCCCTTTTCAGAGGCAGTGGGCAGTGATCTGATTTCTATTACTCAGAGAAGTATAGCTTCCATTGACAGGGTACAGAAACATCTGGTGCTTTCAACAACCTTTCTCACTTTTTAGGCAGGCAAGGTCTCTTAAAAACATGAGAGCTTAGTCAGAGGTGATTATCGGCAAGACGGAACAGTGTCAAAAGTAAGTGTGATTAGTCATCAAGAGTGTACGTTTTGTCGTTAGACCTGGAAAAGGCCTTAGATTATCTTTCCTTGTCCCATCCTCATAATTACACCAGTTGCTAAGTGGACAGTGACTCATGTAAGGCTGCATTAAGAGGGTATATGCCTTAGGGAAGAGTTTCTTAAATATCTGAGCTGAGACAGGAAGAATGAGCTAAGGGCTTTGTAGGTGAAGGAGGAGGAAGAGTGGGCTCTGGCAGAGGTGACAGCACGTATGCTGCTGAGTTCTTTAAAGTTGACCTTTAGCAAAGTTCAGGCCATAGTGGCTGGAACACAAAGAACCAGGGCTGGAGGGGATGGGGATGAGGTTAAATCATGGGCAAAGATGTTGACGTGATTCAAGCAGGAACTTACACAATCAGATTTGTTGTTTGAAAGGATCCTGCTGGTTGTTCACCACACAGCAATTTTTGAGGAGCAAGGGTGGAAGGAAACCAGAAGACCAGGTTATGGCAGTAGTCCAGTCAGGAGTTGTGGGGAGGCTGGCACTGGGGAGGTGACAGCGAAGATACAGAGATAAGGACATGCTGGAGGGAGATTTAGCCGTTAATTTATGGCATTCATAGTTTTTGAAAGTATTAGCTTTTTACCTAGAAAGACCCCCTCATGATAGGGCATTAGTCATGCAATTCTAGTGAGATCACTGATAAACTGGAAAGAGACGTCTTATCTCAGTTAAAACTGCTCTTGGGATTGGATTGAGAAATAGTACTTGGAAAAATGTTTTGCTGGTTTTACTAAGAAGAGTGAGACCATCTGCTATAGTCAGAAAAAATCACCAGGGCCCGTGGTTGCCTGATCTGACATCAGTGAAGTTCAGACCAGAGTAACCAGATGAGCAATGTAAACTACTTGTACTCAACTGTCTACAGTTGCTGTTGCTTACTGGCCAGTACTTTACTGTGGAGGGAAGTTGGTATTTCAAACTCTGGTAAAGATGGGAGGGTGAGAAAGGATTAACATCAATGCCAATTCATTTTAAACACTTGATGCAAAAAAATCTTTTTTTAAACATGGTGAGATTTCTGGACCCAATTCCGATGTGTACGTGTGGATGCTTCCCCACACCAACGAGCAATTCTTGTGTGTAACTCAATTCTGACACTATCTACCTGGAGATAAAATCAGGTTCCACAGGTAAAGGGCTCTGCCCCACAGGACATCCTAGTCGTGACTCCAGGCTGTTACTTGTGTTTCTGACGGACTGGCTATAAATCAGGCTTCCAGGATCCCCCTCTTGAGTTTGATTAATTTGCTAAAATGGCTCATAACATTCAGGAATACCTGCTTACTCACTAGAATACCAATTTATTACAAGGGATGTTAAAGATATGAGTAAACAGGCTGATGAGGAGATGTAAAGGGTGAGGTCCTGAACAAAGGAACTTTTGTCTTCTTGAAGCTTGGGGCCCAGCAGGGCAGCACATGGAAGTAGTCTGGTTCCCTAACAAGGAAGCTTTCTAAAAAAAAAAAAAGACCTACTAGTTATCCTTTTGGGTTTTTATGAAGACGTCATTAAATAATCATGATTGACAAAGTCATTGGTCATTTAACCTCACCTCTCTCCCTCCTGGGAAATAAGGGGCTGGAGCTGAAAGTTACAGTCCTCTAACCATATGGCAACCTGGCCAACACCCTTTGGTGGGTTTCAAAAGTCACTTCATTAACATAACAAGATACACCATTGTTGCTCTCATTACTTAGGAAATTCCTAGGAGTGTGGGAGCTCTGTGCCAGAAATGGGGATGAAGATCAAATACATATTTCTTATTATAAATCATAATATCAACATAGCATTAAAATTTTGATTTCTTAATAGCTGGTCTTGACAAATTTGATTTGTAACCTCTGCATTGTCTACCCCAGTCTGCTTTTCCTCTTTGGAATATTGACAAATTTTCTAGTTGTTGAAACATTTCTTTGTTAATTACTTTGTGACAAGTGATGAAACAATCCACTTCTAAGAAATAGCACTGAGTGTTAATTATCAGCTTACTTAGTAGTATCAGTTTTCCTCATGCTAATCCAGTCAGTCTCCCAACTAACAGCCCCTGTATTAGAAATTTATAACATGATACTTATTTATTCTCTTCAAAATTGGTAAGAACCTGTGCTCTTTTGTTATTCTTTCTAACCAAAAGAAAGGAGTATTTTATAGTTTTCTTGGGCACATATTATAAGATCTCCTCTATTTCCAACAAAAATAGCTAAAATGTAGTATTTCCTTAATGTTTCTGGTATCACCATAGTTACTTCTAAAACATTATGCTAGTAGCATAGTTAAAACTTAAGTATAGTGATACCAGTGGTTAATGTGGAAAAGCATGAACCTTGTAGCAGGATTGCTGGCAATTCAAATCCCTGCTCAGCCATTTACCAGCTATATGACTTTGAGTAAGTTGCTTAACTCCCTGGTTCCTCAGTTTCATCACGTTTAAATGGGGTGATAGGAGTTCCAGGTTGTACATATAGAGAACTTAAAATACTACATCGGCACGATGAGTGCCATAACTAGTATATCGGAGCTAGCTGATGTTGTTGTTATATAGGAAATAATGCCTGCTGTGACAATATGCATTTTTTGTTTCTTCTTAGCCTTTCCAAAGACCAAGTGGGAGTGTACCTTATTTGATTCTTACTCTGATTCCATGCCAGCAAACCAACAACCCCATGACTTGAATTGGATGGAGGTAAAAGATCTTCATATGTTAATGAGTTAAGGGTATGTTAGAATTAAATCCATTAGCCTGTGTGTTTTACAAACTCTGGAAAATCTACTTTTATAACATTTTCTCTTCATAGTTAGTACTTACTTTGGGGATCATCCTTTCAAATGTAGATACCAGATGTATCTATAATTATGTTTTTTCTTTTCTCCCTAAAACTAGATTTAGTAAAATAAGCATAACAGTCTTGACTTTCTAGAGGTGAAATTGAGGTGCAGCCAAACTAGGCCAGAAAAATGCTAGCCAAGTAATTTACTTTACCCAAGCTTTAATTCTGAAGTAAACATTGTAAAGTTATATTTTTAGTAGCTGAGTATTAAGAAAATATAATGAACCAGAACAGTTTTGAGATGAGGTCTGAGAACTATAACTGAGAGCCACGAACCACATTTAAAGCTGCCTTCTCCCTGAGGGTTTTTAGCTTTTGGACCAGATGAAGACTGATTTGGATGATCCTCAAGAGAAACCCAGAGACTTCCCACCGTGGTGGGCCACTGGTGTAGGGGCTTGGCCACATGCTTAGTGGTCCTTTAGTATACATCAATAAATAGGAGTTGTTATGGTTATTGTTAATGTCAGCACTATCATCCGTCATCATCATGATTGCAGTGATTTCGGCTTATGATATCTGCTGTTCCTGTCCTAAAAAATCTGGAAACGTTTAATAAATGGAGGTTTATTCATAGACTCCTATTATAGTTCTCTGACCCTAGTTAAAACCATTGCAAGATGGTAGAACTCAATGGCAGTACACAAGAACATGTCTTTAATTTCTTGTCATTGTGTGTGATTACTCTTTCCAGTGGGGCTCTCATGCCTATAGTCTGTGTTTTAGATGGCATCCTCTGCTCCTCTATGAGCAAATCAAGCCTGCTTCTACTGTGCTCTCTCTGTTAACAGCTTTCTTGGCCTCTCTGCTCCTCTTTCTTTGAGTCATAGCCTCCATGCTATATTTCTCAACAGATTTCTACTCGTGGGAAAAAAGATGTAATGAAAAGTGATTTCAGGAGGAGTGGTAGATGTGTTTTTGAAGAGTTTTGGCCTTTTAAATTTCTTTTTCTGTGTATTGCATGTGATGGAGAAACATGTAACAATAGCCACTGTTGATGGACTTCAGTCTACTCTGGGGTTGCTGGCAGTGTCTGGAGAGGTTTGTCTGTCAGGCTAGGACGCATAACCTCTGCAGCTCTCTCATGCAGTTGCCCTGGTTTTTCTTTGTTTTGTTGTTGTTGTTTTTGCCGAGTCCCCCTGCTTGTGTAAAATTATGAGGGTTACATGACTTATTAAAAGTGTCATACATTTTTATCCTCTAGATAAATGTTTTGTTCCAGCTTGCCATGGTATCACATGACCTTTACCCTTCCATCAGAGACAGATAATGCTAGTTTTTGGAGAAATTAATTACTGACTGACACAGAGATGGACATTATGTGCAGCTAAGTTTTATATATGTTCATATCTTTAAACTGGCTCCTTTGAGAGGGCAAGTTAAAAGCTACTTAGAATCTCCAGTTGCAGAAACAATATCAAAGGAATGGTGGAGTGGGTTACAATTTCCCACTGTTAACAATTTTTCACTGTTACACAAACAGGAAAGCAAAAGAACAACAAAAAACTCTATCCCAAGAAAACTTACTTTCAGGGGTAAGGTATTTCATCTTAGATAGTGATGTAATAAATAAAATTCAGGGGTAAACTAATATGGTTAATTAATGGTTTGGTCATTTGAGCAGTATAGGTCATAGCTATTTCAATAGCTATGATTAAATATTTCACATTCTTCTAAACTAATTCATTGTTCTTTCTACAACTATTTAATCTTTCATGAATGTATGCATGGAGTTTAAATAGATGTTGGTGCTTACCCTGTGAGGGGTGACTCCATATGTGTATTTGTGTTATGAAAGAAGCTGTAGATGATCTAGGTCATGAGACGTTTGCTCAGCAGTGCATCGTTTTCTAAAGACAGCAGAGCTGTAACCATGTCCTGTCAAGAATTAAAGATTAGAATTTCAGGTGTACTCCTCTTAAGCAGGGTTCCTTATATTACTGGATTTCTTTCTTTTGTAAACAACTTCCCTGAGATATAATTCACATACCATAGTTTAACTGTATAATTTAAACTACACATTTAAACTATACAGTTCAGTGTTTTTAGTGTAGTAACAACTCTGCAGCCATCACTGTAGTCTTCATTTCAGAGCGTTTTCATCGCCTCCAAAAGAAGCCTGTAGTCACTAACAGTCAGTCGTTGACTAGCCTCTGGTAATCACTAACTTTTTTCTGTCTCAAAATTTGCCTATTCTGGACATTTCATATAAACAGAATCATATAATATGTGATCTTTTGTGACTAGCTTCTTTCACTTAGTAGAATGTATTAAAAGTTCATTCATGTTGAATCAGTACCTTATTCCTCTTTGTTGCTGAATAGTATTCCATTGTATGGATATGCCCAATTTTGTCTCTCCATTCTTCAGATGATGGACATTTGGGTTGTTTCTACTTTGGGACTATTGGGAAAAATTACTGTTTATGAACACTCGTGTACAAGCTTTCGAGTGAACATGTTTTCAGTTCTCCTGGGTACATACCTAGTTGTGGAATTGTTGGATCATATTATAAATTGTGTTGAACTTTCTGAGGAACTAGCAAACTGCTGTGCAGAGCAGCTGCACCATTTTATATTCCTCTACCAGCAATGTATGAAGGTTCCAACTACCCTATGTCCTTGGTAATACTTGCTATTGTCTTTTTTTTGTTTTAGTTATCCTAGTGGGAGTGGAGTGGCATTTCATGATTTTGTTTTTAATTTTCTTTCTTTTTAAAGATTTTATTTATTTATTTTTAGAGAAGGAAGGGAGGGAGAAAGAGAGAGAGAGAGACATCAATGTGTGGTTGCTGGGGGCCATGGCCTGCAACCTAGGCATGTGCCCTGACTAGGAATCGAGCCTGCGATGCCTGGTTCGCAGCCCGCGTTCAATCCACTGAGCTACACCAGCCAGGGCTTGTTTTTAATTTTCTAATGACTAATGATGTTAAGCATCTTTTTGTGTACTTAACTGTATTGTGTATAATGTGCACCCATATTTTTGGTCCAAACTTTCAGGAAAAAAAAGTTTTAATTTTAAATTCAATTACTTATTTACGTATATTTAGAAACTTGTTTTTTTTGTATAATAAAGGAATTTTAGCATTTATTTTTGAACATATTACAGTACAAGAAGTTTTATGTACCAGTATCAAAAATAGTATTACTTTGCATATGGATATCATTATTGCTTTCTAGAGCTACACTTTTATTTTAGTACATAAACATAAATAAAATAATTGAAAACATTTATAGAGCTACAAAATTAGTACTATCCATGTATAATATGCATTCTTATTTTTCTCTCAAAAATTTGGGTGAAACAGTGCACATTTTACATGGCAAGATACAATATTAGCCATCTGTATATCTTTTTTGGTGAAATGTCTGTTTAAATCCTTTGTTTATGAATTGGGTTGTTTGTTATTGAGTCATAAGTGTGCCTTATATATTCTGGATATGAGTTCCTTACTAGGTATATAATGTGCAAGTATTTGTTCTTTCTTTGGTTTTTCTTTTTCCTTTCTTGATAGCATCCTTTGCAACACAAGTGTTTATTCTGATGAAATTCAGTTTATCTATATTTTCCTTTTTGTTGTATGTGCTTTTGGTGTCATGTCTAAGAAACCATTGTCTAATATAAGATCATGAAGATTTACTCCTATGGTTTCTTTTAAGAGTTTTATAGTTTTAGGTCTTACATTTAGGTTTGTGATCTATTTTGAGTTAATTTTTGTTTGTGTATGCTATGAGGAAGAGGTCTAACTTCATTTTTTTGTGTATGGGTATTTAATTAATTCCAGTATCATTTATTGAAAAAACAATGTCCCCCCATTGAATTGTTTTGTACCTTTGTTGAGGATCCCTTGGTCATAAATGTAAGGGTTTATTTATGCATTTTCAATTCTACCCCATCTATATGTCATTATGCTAGTCATACACTCTTTTTTCCACTTTTTTATTGTTCAAGTACAGTTGTCTCCATTCTCCTCAATCCTCCCCACTCCCCCCCAACCAGCTCTCACAGTCTTAATTACTGTAACTTCCTGGTAAGTTTTGAAATTGAGAAGCTGAGTCTTTCAACTTTGTTCTTCTTATTCAAGAATATTTTCACTATTCTGGATTTCTTGCATTTCCATATGAAATTTAGAACCATCTGGCCAAATTCTGCAGAAAAGTGAAAAGGATTGCATTCAATCTGTAGATGAATTTGGAGAGTATTGCCCTCTTAATAATATTAAGTCTTCTGACTCATGAGCATGGGATCTTTCCATTTATGTAGATTTAAAAATTTTCAACTATTTTTTTGTTTTTCTTTTTATCTGCATTTTCTACTCCTAAGTCATTTTCTTCTACTAAGGATCTGGTTTATAATCTAGGCACAAGAAGAAAGTGAAAGGGACTGTTAAGATACATTCTTTGTTCCATTGGAGATAGTAGACTTTGAATAGGAAATTACATCTGGGTGCTTCATTTTAATGCCAAGAATGTCCTGCCTGAGGATTAAATCATAGATCATATTACCACCAAGCACTACTGTTATTCTTAAATCTATCACAAGTCTTAGAGTGCTTGTAATTGAGGCTTTTTAAGAAATAAATTTATAACCCTGGCTGGTGTGGCTCAGTGGCTTGAGCACTGGCCTGCGAACCAAAGGGTCGCTGGTTCAATTCCCAGTCAGGGCACATGACTGGGTTGCAGGCCAGGTCCCCAGTAGGGGCACACCAGAGGCAACCACACATTAATGTTTCCCTCCCCCTCTTTCTCCCTCCCTTCCTCTCTATTTATTTATTTAAAAATAAATAAATAAAATCTTTTTTAAAACCCACAGTCTCTAAAAAAAAAGTAATACATTTAGAGTAATAGATTTTAAACAGAAATTTAAATTAATCAATGCTTGATTAATTTGGGTATTCATCTTATTAGTATAAGTGAAGACTTTTCCCATAAATGAGTTAGGAGGAAATTTTGTTCTGCTCATCAGTAAAATTACCTTATTCCAGAATAAGGAGGCTATCTGCATCAAGGTAAAACACCCTCTGGTTAACAGATTCTGGCAAATACCTACCTTATTGGGCCACTTGTCAGAACCTCTCTCTGATTGCGAAAAAGTACATTGAATTCAGGTTTGTTCTTGACTGAACGGGGAAGTGCTACAAGATGGGATTCTCTGGCTGCATCCCATACTGGATTCAGAGTTAATGTGTGATCTGTACATGTGCCGGCCTTAATCTGAATTGTTATTTTTTCCCCTCTCTGCATATAAATATATCAATACAAATTACCTTATCTCCCACTAGGCACCTAAAATAAAATAAAATAAAATGGTATTAAGTGTTAGGGCTTACTGAAGACCGAGATATTGACAAGATGTATAGCTTTTAAAACATTCTCATCATATGTGCAGATGACTTAATTTCTATTCAATCTGTATAATTAATTTTCTTTCCTTTTTCAAGAAGTTATCTATTAACGACATGACTGACTTTCCTGTTCCTACCCAAGATATGACTGGTAATGACAAACAAGGTAAGGAAAGAATGAGTTTTCTTCCTCTAGGGATATTCTGATTATGTTTTTCTTAATCCATTTCTCTTGGAATAGTTGGCTTGTAGAGCATATAAGGACAGTTATCAGTATGTGAACACATTTGGGTGGATTATGTAGTTCAAATTATTGTCCCAAAACTAGTTCATAAAGTGGTAATAAGAGCTTGAGTGTCCAAAGCCCTCCTACCCCAGCTCATTGGCCCCTTACTCACTGCTGGCCCTCAGGCTTAGCCTATTTTGGCAGATGTAATCCCAGAGCATCATTGTAAATACAAATTTGTACACAGGTTTGGTCCACAAGGAAATTATCTTCTGTAGAGAGTTTTTGTTCCTGGGCTTTATTCTCTGTGACTGCAGGTGTAGGGCTGTGATGTGAAGTCTAGCAACAATTTGCCTATCTTAATGGCACAGGTGAAAAGCAGTACAGCACAGTGTTCCATGTTACAGCTATCACCAAGCACAGAGATAAGTTGGCCTGGGAATACCTAGAAGAGCAGGAGGAACCCCCGCCCCCCGACTCCATACTTTCTATGTAATGCTTGATAATCTACCTTGTCCTTCCTTGTGCACTGTCTTACCCAGTCCTCACAAAACTGAATGGAAACTGATGTGTTCATCCCTTAAAATTTAGAGATGGGTAAACTGAAGTTCAGGCAGTCTGAATCATTTGCTTAGTAAGAAAAAGAGAGGGGATATGAACCAATATTTTCTAAATCTCAAGCCAGTATTCCTTCTATTATCTGATATTGATTTACTGTCCATACATGAGAGGCTTATCTGAAGGGACTAAAAATCAGTGAAACTATTTCAAGTTTTATTGTAGAGACCTGCCATTGACACAGCTTTGTATGGGAGTTAAACATGAAAAATAAGTTTTCCCTTAGTAAACAATAGTTGCATGCTCTCTATTTAAATATTTACTTGGGAGAGGTAGAACTGGACATTGTCTACAGTAGCATGTACTCTGATCATTCTTTATTAATTAGTGGGTCTTAGCTTTGGCTGCACATTGGAATAACCAAGTGAGCTCTAAAAATACTGAAGCCTGGGTTTCACTCTAAGAGAGATTCTGAGATCATTGATCTGGACATCAGGAATGAATTCCTGATACTTTCTGATAATACTCCTCTTAGCCACTAGAGGTACTTTCCCTGGAAAGTTAAACATACTGCTTTGTTCTCTTGGGAGAACCTCCCGTGCTTTAAGAGTTATTTTTTTGTTTTTTAAAGATCTTATTTTTAGAGAGAGGGGAAGGGAGAAAGAAAGAGAGAGAGAGAGAAACATCCATGCATGGTTGCCTCTTGTGTGTCCCCCACTGGGGACCTGGGCTGCAACCCAGGCATGTGCCCTGACTGGGAATCGAACTGGTGACCCTTTGGTTCACAGGCCAGTGCTCAATCCACTGAGCCACATCAGCCAGGGCTTCATACTTTAAGAGTACTTTATTGTTTTGGTAAGTTGTATAGCAATTATAGAAGTTTGTAACAATGTTTTCATAAGTGATTAGTAGAGATTCTTTGTTTCAATGTGCCAGAGAAATAAAATGTTATAGGTTTTTTTTTCTTTTCCCCTCCTTTCTCTCTCTGTTCTTTTTAAACAAAACATCACTAGCTTTGAAAAGTACTACGGATGAAGCCTTACCAAAGGACATGTCTGAGAATCCAGGTAGGAGAAAACCATTTTAACGTATTTATGTAATTATTTCTAATAAAAAAAGCAGTAGTTTCAGTGAGTAGAAGATTGGTATATTTGTAATAGTATGTATGTTTGTCTCTCAAATTTGTCTTGTGTTTTATTACAAGGAAACCTTTTTGCTTTTTTATAACCCCTTCTTTTCAGGTACAGGAAGGGGGTGATTTCTTCTTAAAGTTCTGAATTTAGGTTTCATTGAAAGGATCTCTGAATTTCGTCTCATTGTTGCTAAGTATAAAGTTGAGAAGGCTTGGAGTTGAGGAGATTTCAACAAGCCATTGTGATTTCTGTGCAGAAGAAGGGATTGATGGGGTAGATCAGTTGGAGGCCCGCAGTTGAAATCTTTCCATTTCCAAAACGAAAATCTAAATATTTTCATTATACTTCACCACCAGGAAAGCAAGTAAATGTTCTTATACATGGAGTGGATTCCAAGGAGAAAAGTAAAAGTTGTGTTTGCCCTGTTCTTGGAGAATTGGAAGTGTAACTGTGAACACCAGAAATCGCTGGGCCTGTGTCCTCAGCTGTCTCAGTGGACCCACTACTGAACCAAGATGAACTTAGTTCAAAAACAAACTGGCTAGGGAGGGCGTTAATATTTGCAGCTCTGATTATGAGGACATGAAAGAAATTGGTGTTTCTTTTTTTATCTCTCTTAATATTTAATAAGTAAATCATGTTTGTTTTGGTTAGCTATCATCCCAGGATTATTTGTTTAAAGTTGGAACAGAGGGGTCAATATAACATTGAGGCTTATGTAACAGTACAGTATTTCCCAAACACAAAGTTCATTCAAGGTTTAAAAGAGAAGAATAGAGGGAGAGGGGAGGGAGGAGGAGGATTGGTGGGGGAAGAGAGCAGGAAAGAGTATATGAATGAGAATCTATGATGGACTTTAGATATGGGGCCTAAGAATCTGTATTTTTAGGCAACCCCAGGCAATTGTGATGTGTAGCCTATTTTGGTAACAGCTACCTATAGAAGGCCATGTTATGGAATAGAAAATTAAGATTAACTGTGATTCCAAAAGTGGCAGGAATTCTCAAACCTAGTTTTGGCTTTGGAACTGATTGGAATTCCTTCATCATGGGGGAAATGCTCTGTGTAGGAGAAATGCCTGAGGTAGGTTTTTTTAAACCTTATGTTATGATATTAGCAAAAGCTATTTAAATGTAGTAAGTTAAATTGCTGCTTCTCTAGCAGCCTTCTAGGAAAAAACTTTCTGTTTGTTTTTTTTTTCCCATGAGCATCAAGTGTTTTCTGGAGCGAGCTTCAGATGTTGTTAACATTCCTTCATTGAACAGGGTGTGGTGTCACCAGATAAAGCCTCTCAGGGTGTGGCACAGTGTGTGAAGTACATCTAAATTTGTTTCACACTCTGCCTATGAGCATGGTATGTAGTTCCTGATTCATTTTCCCACTGCTGCTCTGTTTTGGAGTGGATATAAGGGACTTGGATTCCTAGTGGGAGATACTGGAGTTTCAAGGTGGTGGTTTCTAATTCTGAATGGCTGTTGGTGCCATGTGGACGGTTCACCTCAGTTGAGTTGCTGCCTTTTGGAGAATTAAACTTAAGGCTTGCCTTCATATCGCATTTCTGTTTCCTGGAAGATGTCCTGGAAGATGACATGCCTGGAACATTCTAAGAAGTTGGCATTCTTCTTCCCTTTCCCAGCTAAATGAGAAGTGATGATCTGCCCATTGGTATCTGCCTGGATTTCAACACAACAAGCCCTCACCATTTTTGCAGATACTCACCTGCTCCAATTGCTGAGCCTGACTTTTAGGGCCTTGGAAGCTGATGGAAGACTTAACCAGAGTAGTGAGCTCCAGCTTTTTCTGATCAGAAACCTGTGGAGAGTTACCAAGACCTGCCTGGGATATGTTTTTGCAGGTGGAAGGAGAGGCCTCTCCCCACCCTGCTCTTCCCCAGTGGGTGGCCATAGTAATAATAGCAATGGTGATGGAGATGACAATGTGGCAGGTTACAGATGGAGTGGGACTTTATTATCAGTGAAGGGCAGTATCCCTTTTACATATTTTTTAATGCCCTTACCCTTTTAATTGCTGAAAGTATATGTATTAGTGGAACCTGGTGGATTTCTTAGCTAATGTTACATTCCAACTAATTTAAGAGAACACACTCCACAGTGGTGATGTTTTTCTTTATGTCTTAGTCATGTTTAGTGGATTAGGCCTTTTCATCCTTACACTGTAGTCTTCAGACTGCTATTGGTCATTCTAGCAGCTGTCCTGATTGCCAGTTGTCACCCCATGGTTTTTGGGGGTAGAGCAGTTCTTTCCTTCCATTACCCTCTCTCACGTGCCTCTTCTTTGCTGTCCTAGCAGGAACTAAATTTAGAAGCCAGAATTCTAAGCTTGAAAAACTAGAAGCACTCTATACCAGTAGTATTTTGCAATTCTAAAATATATACTTAGTTGTTAAAGTACCTTCACTGTATTGTCTGTACCTGAGGCATGGCTGCATTTTTATTTTCCTCATCCTGTAGGTGAGGAAATGGAGGTTTAAAGAGCTAATAGTTAGTAAGTGTAGTAGCCAGGAGGAGCACCTGGGCCTCATGACTGCCGGCCTGGTCTCTACCACTCCTCTGCACCCCTCACTTCATCTGTCTATCTGTCACTGGCAGGGTTTACCCCGCCTTCCACACCCATTCCTACCCCTGCAAAAACACAAAGATAGTGGCAATTGACAAAGGAATTAACAGTCACCACGGTCTGGTTTGTTGAACAGTATTTTAACATGGCTGAGACTGCTACCTACATATTTATGGAAAGTAGTGGGGTCTGAGGAAGAAGAAAGCCACAAGAGCCAGCTTTGGCTCAGCCTGCTCAGAGGGTGGCCCCCAGCTTTTTGGTGAGTCTGCTCACATTGTCCACCTAGCTGCAAGGCAGCCAGCTTGGCTGGAGGAGAGGCTCCCCTTGGGCCACTTTCTTTTGCTGTCTGAGGCGGTAGGGGGGTTAGTTTTCCATGACAATGGGTAAGACTGGGATCAACTCCTTGGGCTGCCCAGCCTTTTCAGAGGTTTGAGTTGCAAGATTCCTGCATTCTTATTACGATAAGCTAAAATGTGTAGGTTGGGAGAAATATATCTCTTCTGCAGCTGACTGTATGGAAGGGGATGTAGGTTGCTTGTTTGCTTTGTGCCTTGTTAGCACTTCAGCTCCCCGTCCTGCCCTGCTTGTCTAACGGTAAGATTTTAATGGTCCTTGTAAGTCCAGGCTGCCTCATACCAAGGAGGGTTTTATCTTTGGAGCATTGTGAAAGAGGAGGGGATGATGCAGTGAGACATTTTCTTTCCAGAAGGATTTGTGCAAACTATATATAAACTATATTCTTGTTCCTAGTTAGTAGCACTTTTTCTATGAGTTTTTATGACATTTTATGATGAAAAAACTGCAGTGTTTGCAAAATCTTAGCATAGCTAGTGGTTTTCAAAGTTGTCTTTCATAGAGGATTGAAAACATCAAAAGAAGATTAATGTTTTGGTAAATGTTTCTAATTACTCCCGAGAAGTTGGGATGGGAAAGTAGGCGTTAGTTTATGATTGAAATTTGATAAGAAAAAGTTGTGTGGTTAACAAAGTATTTTAATGATTTCATGCCATAGTATTCTCTGTACAATTTGGTCATAGAGACATAGGCCACAAGAATATTTTCTTTTAGGAAAAGCTGTGTAGCTCCTTGAAACTTACTCATGGGAGCTTTTGATTTCTTCTGGTCATACTGCTCTAGTAGTGTATTGTAAGAAAACCTTAATATATATAGCCTAATAGATTTCTTTCTAGCCTTCAGAGGAGTCTGGTTCTGAATCTATTACTAGGCTATTATGATACATCAACAAATCCTGAAGTCTGAACCCATCATTATGTAAATAGATAACCCCTTAAGGAGTTTGTCTTTTTAGACTGGAATTTCTTTGTTAATCAACTTTGATTTGAAAATGGCTTCTTAGATAGTGTTCTGATAAAAGGAAAACATGTTGGTTTTTATTTCCTTTTAATTGTGCCTTTAGCTTTAGAAATAAATTTCTGAAATAATGATACTGTAGAAGAGGTCATGTTTTCCACATGGATACCTATACCTCACGTTGACCTATTGATGTGTTCTGAACTAGTCCAGGTACTGTATATAAACCTGTTTAACTGCAAAAATGAAACTCAGGCAAACAACAATTAATCTTCATTTCAGCCACTCCTAAGGAGTCCAACAGTCTCAAAGCAAGACCAAGATCCAGGTAGCGTTTGTTTAATTTCTACTTTAATACCCTTTGTGCCCTGTCCCAGACTAGAAATAACCCCCCCCAACCCAAAGCACAACCTCCAATCTCCTTTTCCTTTTGATGGGAAGCTTAGGATGTGGATGAGTTCACTGTGACGAGGGGCCTGACTGGAGCTTGCAGTGCTACTAGGAGACTCTTAGTTTCTGTTTATTAGTGCTGGAAGATGGTGGCTGCTGCGCTCTGGTCTCCTGACATGAAGAAGCAGCTTGTGTGATATGCCCATGTGGTTGCAGGATGATAATAAGTAGGGGGAAGTAGCCTTGGAAAGAAGGAAATATGGTTAAAAGGTAACTAACACTGAAATTTACTATCATGACAAAATAAATACCGAGAAGTAAGAAGTCTGTGGTCAAATCTAGAGTTGGGAAATAAAGTGCTTATGGTGATTCCAATGAGGCAGGATGTTTCAGGTAAGCAGTACTTATGGTCTGTTTCATTCTATCTTAGAGCCTCTTTATGGCTTTATGGGTTTTCATTCTCTAGAGGATAGCAGAAGAGGGAGAGACAGGGAAGCAGAGCTGTGGCTGACATCAGACAACAGAAGGGAGGAGCAAGGACAGAGAAACACTAATAGAACCAATAGAACATGAAAAGGGGAAGATGGCGTTGGGACCCTCTTCACCAGTAGACTGCAGCGTAAGATAAGACAGTACGTGTGTCTTTTCCAAGTTTTCCTTTGGTTCTCAGGGACTTTTTTCCTCTGGCTATTGGACACATTCCTGAAAACGTGAATTTAAATCTGATCATATTTTGAAACACTGATATTTAAGGAAATCTTGTTTTTCTTGTAAATCAGAGGTACTCCATAGTGTATCTTTTATGTCTGGATTTTCCAAATTGGGGTTTTGTTTCCTTGTTCATAGAAGGTAAAGCTATCCGTACTCATATTTTTAAAAACAATAGATACACTAATTTATTTTGGTAGGAAAAAAAGGCATAGTCATTATTTCTCTGTATGGTCACTACATTTACTCATCCCTTTTTAAAAAGGATGAATGGATATTTTACAAATTAGTCTGTAGTGGCTTTAAGATGTAGGGAATAGTAACATTTATCTGCCCTTGTAGGAAAAACCTTTGAATTGCAGAAATTTGCTTATGTGTTCTACGTTAACCATAAATTGAACCTCACAGTTTTCTCTTTTGCTGACTTCCTCTCTCTTTCGCAAAGCAAGTGAAACTACCAAATCTCATAATCACACACTCTATTATTAATCTCACTTGCTAAATTTTATATATTATTCTTTTAGGAATTGGTCTGCTGGTCTAATTTGGATGTTTTTATTTCACTAATCCCAAATGGGTCTTTACTGAGACCAAGAGAATCAAATCATCATTATCCTCCTTTTTAGAGTAACAGAGCTTTGTAGAAATGCAAAGGAAAGACAGAAAATCACCATTCTAACACTACTACAGTCATCATTTTCTTGATTCCCTGCACATTTATATCTTAATTGGTTGCAGCCACAGTTTTTCAGTATCACTTATTTGATATTCAGTTAACTTTCCATAACAAAATATAAATACACTGGGTATGTATGGAAATAAAATGGAATGACTTATGTGGCATAGAAAATTCTTTTAATTTCTAGCTAAGATCTCTAATTTCCTTTTAAATCAAGACTTCTCATTTGAAAACTTTGTCATCCTTTCAGAGTGATTCCCTCTTATTTTATTTGAAAGTATTAGAACGTTCTTCCTCCTAGTTCCTGCATGCCTTTGCTTTGCCTGTCTTGCCAGTTGTGTTATAGGGACCCCCCCAGAGCATGTCACATGCCATTATGGTGGCTTTATTAAAGACTGAAACATTGTATGACAAACAGAACACCCCTGCTACCACCAAGAAACCTTGAAGAACTCGTTCAGGAAAATTAAAACTTGCTGTGTGAAAACCAGCTTTACCAAGAACTGAAGTTACATAATAGAAATGGACAGATTCTAATTTCGTAAGTGCTGCTCTAAATAGCTAAACACTAAGAACAGTTTTCTGAGGTTAATTTATCTCTAGGTCATATCTCTGACTCAGGTCATTTTCTTCTTTGACAATAAGTTGGCTGAGATGCTGAATAGAATAGATGTACACATCCACTTCTTAGAAAAATCATATTGGAAATTCATCCACAAACCTATTACCAAGCAATAGAATTATGTAGTGAATGGAATTAATTTAGAAGGTAAATAGTCCCTAATAAATAGTGTAGCTACTACCACCAAAAGGTTTTTTCCCTAATTCAGGCAGTTTGTTAGAACATTTTTAAAATGGAATCTGGAAATAGACATGGATTATAGTTTGAATGAAGCCCATACAACTTGCTATCTGTGTGACCCTTGGCAAATTATTTAGTTCATTTTTCTTTAAATGTCATTATTGGATTTACAATCTCAAAAGCTGCCTAGGTATCTACTGCCTTGTCACAGATTGAAGGAAAGTTAAGAGGAAGCTTTTGCTTTGAAAGTTTCCCAAAACCTGTATTTCTCATGGTAAGAAAAACTAGACCCCTCAGGTTGATTGATGTGTGCTGTCCTTTCCTGAATTTCATTTGTGGCATATTCCCTTGAATATTTGATTCTTACTCTCAACTTATCTGTCCCAATTCTTTATGTACCTGTCATCGCATATGCACATAAACAGGAGAAAAGTTCTGTAATCAGTTAATATCACAAAGCCCTTCTGCTAAAATCTGGAAGTACCTAAGTGGAAGGGTTTACATGCTATTCTTATTAATAATCCCAGTTGAAACAGATTTCAATTCACGAAAAGTGTTCCTTTTCAGGAAATTTAGGTCTAAGGTGTCACAAGAGCAAAGAAGTTGAAAAAGATTCTGATTGACGACTTGGGTTCGGGCATTATGGCCGGTAGGGGGATCCAGGGGACGGTAGAATTCATGGCTGCTTTGAGAGCTTGTCAGTCCTTTGGAAGTCACTTTGACTTCTGTGAGTATTTTCCATTTCAGCCCAACTTCAGAGAATAAAGCTTTGCTGTCTCCTTTCTGACCTTCCCTTATTTTGCTGCAGATCTTACTCTAGCACCTCCATAGAAGAGGCCATGAAAAGGGGCGAGGACCCTCCCACCCCGCCACCACGGCCACAGAAAACCCATTCCAGAGCCTCCTCCTTGGATCTGAATAAAGTCTTCCAGCCCAGTGTGCCAGGTGAAGTGCCCCTTTGTATCCCAGCCCATCCTTTTCCTGTTGGAGTTAGTGGATGGGCGTCTGCCACAGAGGCCTTTGTGAGCCCAGGGAATGAGCAGACCTGGCTGTGTCCCATCCCAGGAAGGTCTATACGTTGCTATAAGATTCTTGGGAGGGAAAGCAATTCTAGGCAGATAGATATCACATGTGTCTGGAGCCTTGCCCACACTCGCTTGGGATCAAGAATTACAGAATTCTGTACCAAGAGGATAAAAATGCTTCAATGCCAGACAGCCTACTGAGTGTGTGGCTGGGATCTTGTTATCTGTATCCTGGTAATTTGTATAGAAGATTCCTGTCTGTCATTTCCTCAGATGCTTATGTGGTTCTTCTGTGAAAGATCTGGATGAGAAATGCCTGGCCAGAATCTTCTGTATTTTGTCTCTGTGGCAAAGGTCCTGTGTCCTCTTAGGTTTAATGCTAAGGGGACTCTGCTTTCTAAATGTGACTGATGGTTAGCTGGTTGGTAGTGGGGTATAGGGCAAGGGCTCCTTCAGGTGCACTGCTCTGGGGCTTCTGGGGCTGGGACTTTCTGGAGCCACCGACTGTAGAGCTGGGTTTGGAGGGGAGGTGTGTGTGGGGCCTGTCTGCTCTCCTGACTCCCTGTGAAGCGAGAGCCTAGGGAAGCTATAGCACAGCACATGAGAACCATGCCATTGTTCTAGTGAAGGCGCTAGGGTACAGCACCATCCCAAGTGTTATTTTGGGAGCAGCAAGGGCCTTTCCACTGCCTAATGTAGGCAAGGTATAAATACAATGATTTCCTGAACCTTTTAATATCCATGTGCATTTTAAATCAAGGGAACCTCAGATGCTAGTGATTTTCAGATTATTATCTTTTCTACTAAAGCAAAAAAGACTCCTCGGCTCACACATTAGCATGACCTCTGTGTCCCGGCAGAGCTCAGCATGTTTTATTTGTTCTAATAAAGTGCTCTCTTCACAGTAAAGTTATAGAATGTTTTTTAATATACTAGGATCTGGAGCTCTCTGTGAAACTTGATTCTATGCCATGAGTTCATCAGATAAAAATTTGCCTTGAATTTCCCCCCAATACTTTGATCCAAATTCTGGCATAATTTCATAGTAACTGGTATTTGGAGTGGGAGTAGCCATGGATGATGATGCTATAAAAATTTTACATGGCTGGTGGATTATGACCTAGAAGATTTTTGTATTGATGCAAGAAGATTAAAACAATCTGGGCAGCTGTCTCAGTATATTTTCTTTGCAAGGAGAGAGGCTGGAAACACGCAAACATCTCTCTGTGTAACCCCAGAAGGAGTGCCAGGTGTTTGGAGAATGGATGTGTTGTGGCTTTTATGACATTGTACCCTAGAGAGGAAGAGACAAGACTGGACTCCGAGTCTCTCTCAGCTGCTTATTAACTATATGATTTTCAGCAAGTGGTTTAATCTTTCTGCATCTCAAATTCCTAATCTATAAAATAGGGCCAATATTCCACAGAATTGTAGGGTTTTGGTGAGATAATAAATATAATCCAAATAGCACGATGTTTGGCCCACAGACATTCATTCCACAGCAGACTGATGAGGGAAGGGAGTCTGAAGATAAAGCCCCCTGACTTCCTTGATCCCCCAGTGGGACACTTCTGTGATTTGTCCCCCGCCACCCTTGGAGGACTTGCAAAGGGACCCAGTGCTAGTTGCTGGCTGTAGTACTCTACTCATTAACACACCGCTTCTTAACTTTCTTCCCTCCTGTTCTGTCTCACTTTCCCCGCACCCAAGTGAAATACCTGTTTCCAAGTCCTAGTCTTAGGGGCTGCTTTTGGGAGAACCTGAATTAAGACAGCTTCTTTTTACATCTCCAGTGTTGCTATGACTTCAAGAGGAAAAGCATTTTCGTTTGATAAATGCCAGAGAACAGCTAGATGGGTGACATCTACATTCACGGCCTCCTTCCCTTGTCTTTTCAGTGCCAGTTTACCCAGGTGACATTTTAATGAGCAGTTTAAATTGATCACCTGAAGAAGAGAGCAGGTGGTACCATTGCATCTACTTAATTTGATTCTATGTTGATTAATTCTCACTGGAAATTACAAGGATCTAAGTTATGTGGAATTTTAGTGTAATGCATTTTGCTAGAAATTGCTTAGTAAATTCTGACAAACTATGAAAGCAGGAAGTAGAGTGTAAATCTATCAGAATAGTGCACCCAGTGAGAACCATGAAGCCCATGTAGTAACCCCTCAGCTGCACTTGTGTTTATATGTCACTTTTGATCAACTAGGTCACACGATGCTTGCTGTTCTATATCCTGAACTTTACCATTAACCATCTTTCTATTTCATAATAGAGAGCTTCATCATTGCTTTTAAAGCCTGTGTGGCATGTATGTACCAGGATTGATGGTGCACTGCTGGAGCCTTTTCTCCCGTCCTGTCTTCCTCTCCTTCTCCTTCTCTCTTCCCCACACTTTCCCCTCATGCTCACACACTGCTCCCTCCTGCATGCTCTGCTTGACCCTTTTTCACAAAGCCACTCTTTCTCCCTTTTTCATCCTCCTCTGTGCTCCTCCCTGCTCCTCGTCTTTCCCCTCCCTCTCCTCCTCCTCTCCTTCCTTCTCTGTTTCTCCTTCATTTCCCTTCCTCCTTCCCCCTCCCTGCTCATGAGCCTGTCTTTCCCACACTGCTCCACTCATCTCACTTTGCCCCATGTCATAAACGAGGGACAGGTTTTTAAGGACTTTGTATGCATATCTTTGTTTCCTCATGCACTTCTTTTCTTGGGCTGAATCCTACAAGTTGGAGTTGCTGTGAGACAGGCCATAGACAGACACTTCAAGTATAGATATATGCTGCTAAACTGTGCTGTAGAAAACACACCCTTGCCAGCACTGGTTAATGTTCATCTTTCTGATTGTTACCAATATGATAGGCAAATGTTTGCATTTTCTTTATTCTCAGTGAGACTAAATAGCTTTTCATATCATTATTTGCTATTAATATTCTTCTCTTTGTTAACTGCCTGGTCAGAAGGCTAACTCAGCTTCTGTTGCTACATCTTTTTGCCTAACCGCAGGGACTACTTGTCTCCTTTTCCTTTTTCCAATGAGGTTCTGGACCTGTCTTCTCTGAAGCAGCTGGGAATGTGAAGGTGGCCATAGGGGCAGCTAACCTAACTTGCTACTTCACTGGGCCCATGTCCTTCCAGCCCCCAGTGCCCCATCTTTCTGCCACCTTTATCACTTATGCAGACTCTACTAGGGCCACCTTGTCTGTAACAGTAGGAGAGTCAGGAGAGGTAAAGGAAAGAGGGGTAGAGAATGTATAGAAACAGCTGTGGCTGGTGGGGCTCAGTGTATTGAATGCCAGCCTGAGAACTGAAAGGTCGCTGGTTCAATTCCCAGCCAGGGCACATGCCTGGGTTGCGGGCCAGGTCCCCAGTTGGGGACATGTGAGAGGCAACCAATCTGTGTTTCTCTCGCACATCAATGTTTCTCTTCCTCTGTTTCTCCTTTCCTTTTCCTCTCTCTAAAAATAAATAAATAAAATCCTTTTAAAAAGAGAGAATGTACAGAAACAAGATCTGGGCCTGAGTTGAAAGGGAAAGATAAAGTGAAGCTAATATTTTGAAAAATGAGAATCACAGGATTGTGAAAAAACAATCAAAGTGGCCTAAAGTGTAGTGATAGTGTGCAGAAGAAATAGGATAGAGGGAAGATGCCAAGATGCAAGAATGAAAGAGGGAAATGGAGAAAATTATGAGATGGTGGTTACATGGAGTGATGATGTTTACACAAACAAGAAGCAAATAGGAGCCCTGGCTTGTATGACTCAGTGGACTGAGTGCTGGCCTGCAGACCAAGAGGTCACTGGTTCGATTCCTAGTCAGGGCATATGCCTGGATTGTGGGCCAGGTCCCTGGTAGGGGGAACACGAGAGGCAACCACACATTGATGTTTCTCCCACCCCTCTCTTTCTCCCTCCCTTTCCCTTTCTCTAAAAATAAATTAATAAAACATTTTTAAAAAAGATTTTATTTATTTATTTTTAGAGAGGGAAGGGAGGGAGAGAGAGAGAGAGAGAAACATCAATGTGCGGTTGCTGGGGGCCGTGGCCTGCAACCAAGGCATGTGTCCTGACTGGGAATTGAACCTGCGATTCTTTGGTTCGCAGCCCGAGCTCAATCCACTGAGCTACGCCAGCCAGGGCTCTAATAAAACATTATTTTTAAAAAAGCAAATATTCTGTGCAACAGAAAGAAGGAAGGAGCTCCTACCCTTTGTGACAGCATGGATGGAACTAGTTTTCAGGGGAAAAGGGGAAGGGTTTGCGGGAACAAGAATAAAGGACACATGGACAAAAACAAGAAGGGGTGGAAACAGGAGGGAGGTGGGGAGGGCTGGGGGGGTGGGCTGAGATGGAAGTGAAAGGCAGAAAACTGTACTTGAACAACAATTAAAATTAAAAAAAGAGAAACAAATAGGATAAAAGACCGTAGGGACCAAAGAGAGGTGAGTCCAAAGACTCCGTGTAGGGTTTGGATATGATTTAAGGAAATAGCTTAGAAGTGAGTGGCATTAATGCCTTCAAATTTATGAAGATTGATAACATGCTATGGAGAAAATTAACAAAGGGCTGATTTAGAATGTAAATCTATAAAAATGAATAAGGTCAACTTTGGCAGAGTGGGACAATTGGCTTTAACTTTGATATCTGTAGAGAGTGTGAACATAATGATTTACTGGAATCCAGACTATCCCAAGACTATATGGGGAAGTGCTGGCATTTTACCTAAAGCATGCATTTTCCTGGAGAGAAGTTAATATAATATGATCACTGCACGTAAAAGGGAGATCACCTTTGTAATAGTGAATCCAGGTCATGCAGTCATCCTCTCTTAGTCCCACACAACTGCTGTGTTTGAGAAAACAGGGTGCAATATAGCCTAAGTCAGTAATGAGACAAGTGTACAAAATCTAGAGGCAGTCAGATCTGGGACTTGCTCAGTGATGTTTAGATTTTATAGCTCCATACTTACTAGGTACAAAAGACATTTTATTACAGAAATTCTTGTAAGAAAAATCATACTGTGAGGTCAGTACTTTTTAGACCCTAACATACTTTTTCTTGTTGAAACAGTTGTTTTCATAAGGTAATTTTTTTCCTTAAAAGGATATTTTCTGTTCCACTGTGTGGGGTGGAACTTTCCTCTGGTCCACTCTTGACATTGTCCCACTCATCCCCAAGCCATGCCTAAGGTTTGCAGCCCAAGTTTTCCATGGTGATGGTCAACCACCTAAGCCCTGTTCCAGTCATTGAGCATCCCCTGGGCAGAGGAGGCAGACATTGTGGGGAGGAAAGATACTTATCCTTTGAAAGCTTCACACCGGGAGCCCTAATCACTTCACTCAAATCTAATGGGGGAAACCTTGTTCCATGGATATAGCCAGCTGCCAGCCAGCTGGGAAATGAACTCTCTGGCAGAGCACCAAGTTCCCAGTGATGCCCCTCTATAGAGAGGACAGTGGACACCTCTTTCCACCATATCCAATATGGCCAAATATATTGAGATCCACATGGTAAAAACCTTTGTGATGGCTGACAAAACACATCCATGGGTAGTATCTGCCCATAGATAGCTAATATCTTGTCTCAGCTTTAGACATGTTGATAATAAAAATTCATTCTATGGTTAAGAAATTATGGTATATCCATATCATGGAATCTTATGAAGCCATACAAAAAGAATAAGGTATGTATACTAGATAGAGAGCTATCTGATAAATTAAGTGAAAAAGGCAAGCTGCAGAATATGTATGATCTTAAATGTATAGGCAGTTTCTGGAAGAACAGTTAAGAAACTAGTACAGTGGTTACCTCTGAGGAAGACAATAGGATGACTGGGGACAGGGGTAAGAGAGAAACTTACTTTCATTGAATATCATTTGTATCTTTTAAATTTTGCCTCATGTACAGATATTACCTATTATAAAAAACTTACTTTTCACTCTATAGCTGTAAATGAACATATGGTACCTGAGAGCACCAGAGATGTTTTCCCTAGCTGAGTTTACCTATCTCAGACTTGCCTACCATTCTTTATCCAGGGGTATCTGTATGACCAATCCGCTGCCACTTCTAGATTGCAACTGATGTGATAGAAGCATTCCCGAGCATTCTTTTAAGCTCTGATATGTTCTTTCGGTCCTTCTTCAGTGTCCCTCCAATACTGATGGATAGTTTGGGGGGACTTCCCAAAGCTTCCATTGTGAGATGTACAGATGGCAAAGTGTTGTGATAAGGGCTCTGTCTTAACTTGGAAGAGGGGTGTGTTTATTGATTGGTGAGCTGAGAGGAGTCTGTCCTGGGTTTTCTACAAATTAATATTCTTTCCTGCAACTTGAGAAAATAGGTAAACTCCTTGGAATAAGGGATGTGCTCAAGACCAAATTTAACTTTCATATTCTCTGAAGAATGAATTTGGCCACACCGATGACTTTGGCCTTATAGATGTTCCATATTGTATCATTCCCATGAGAGCTACTTGTTCTTTTTTAAAATCTAGTGGGATTATAAGAGTCCTGCCCTATCCCAAAACTTTGGATCTGCAGTATACAGCCAACCAAGGGTATAATCTATATACTATAAAGTTCACCCTGTCGAAGCATACAATTTAGTGGCTTTTAGTATATTCATAGCCTGCAATCATCAGCATTATCCAATTTCAGAACATTTTTTACCATCCCCTCAAAGACTCCATACCATTAGTGGTCACTCTCATTCCCCTTTCCTCCTTCTACCCCCAGCCATTGACAACCACTAACCTACTTGGTTTCTATGAATGTTCCTGTTCTAGACATTCCATATTAATGTAATCATACAATATATGGTCTTTTGTAACTGCCTTCTTGCACTTAGTGTAATGTTTGCAAGGTTTATCCATGTTGTAGCATGTGTCAGTGCTTAATTTATTTTTAAAAAAGATTTATTTATTTTTAGAGAGGGGAAGGGAGGGAGAAAGAGAGGGAGAGAAACATCACTGTGTGGTTGTCTCTCGCACACCCCCCGTCAGGGACCTGGCCCACAACCCAGGCATGTGCCCTGATTGGGAATCGAATGGGTGACCCTTTGGTTCACAGGCTGGCACTCAATCCACTGAGCCACACCAGCCAGGGCAGTACTTAATTTCTTTTATGGACATATAATATTTCTTTGTATAGGTATGGCACATCTCATTTATTCATTTATCAGTTGATGGACACTTCAGTTGTTTTTACTTTTTGACTTATGAATAATGTTGCTACAAACATCCATACATGTACACGTTTTTGTGTAAACGTGCTCTCCTTTCTCTGGGGTATACACTAGAGTACATGGGGGTGGCATTTCTAGGTTATATGGTCACACTGTGTTGGACATTTTGAGGAATTACTGAACTGTTTTCTAAAGTAGCTGCACTAATTTGCCATCTTAATAGCAATGTATGATGATCACTATTTTTTCATGTCCTTGAAACACTTATTATTTACTGTCTTTTTATCTCCACTGTCTTAGTAGATATAAAGTGGTATCTTTTCATGATTTTGATTTGCAGTGTCTGATGACTACTGATGTTGAACATCTTTTCATGTGCATATTGGCCATGTTTATGTCATCTTTGGAGACATGTCTTTTTAAAATCTTTGCCTGGTTCTTAAATTGGGTTGTCTTTTTATTGTTGAATTGCAAGGGTTCTTTATATATTCTGAGTCGAAGTCCCATTACAGATATATGATTTACAAATATTTTCTCTTATTATGTGGGTTGACCTTTCAAGCTTTTTGATGGTGTTCTTTAAAGTGCAGATGTTTTTAATTTTGATGGAGTCCAGTTTATCCATTTTGGCTGCCACTGCGGTCATTTGCCTTTGAAGAGCTGAGAAATACCTTCTAGCTTTCTAGACCTGAATCCTTGCTTTCAGGCCTGATCTCGTTTGTGGTAGGAGTCTATTGTTAGAAGTAACAACCAGAATTCATAGTGACAGAGCATGGAGGTTTCCATTGAGCTTCTCAGTAGTTGATCCATACAAGGTGTTGGCTGCAGTATAGTGTTACTTTGTCATGAGATTTGAAGTCTAAAAGTTCGTTGTGAACATATAGAGAAGTATATTTGGGCTGTTGGGCTAGATGAACATTTTCAGAGGTAAAATTACATTCCAGGTATTTCCAGGCTTGTCTGTGCCAGTATACTGCGTCCTCATCCAGATACGTGCCAGGCTCAGTCTTTGGAAGGTGTGGTTGCAATGTGCTGTCTGTCCTTGGCTTCTTCTTGCCTTTTCCTGTTTCTTTCTTTATAGGTGTTTTCTTCCTGATGATAAGTTATGGAAAAGGTTCTATACTAGCACAGTGCTGTCATTTATGCCTCTAGAAGTCAAAAGCCTGGAGTTTTACAAAGGCTTGCCAAGGCTAGGGTGCAGCCAATCCTGCTATTGGGTAGGGTGCATGCTATTTTATATCCACCCTCCAGTTTTACAGCTGTTCCTGGCTGGCTGAGTCCTTTAACAGGGGTTCTTGAGGAGGAACAGAACTCCACTCTCTGTAGGATGTAGTGGGAAGTGTTAGTAAAACCTTTATTTTAAAAATGCTTATAAAACTCATTTGAGTAATAGACAAATCTTTCTGGTGTATAAAATTCAAACATTACAGGTCTGTCCCTAACCTTATTTCTACCGAGCCCAGTGACCTCACCAGGGAATGTATTCCTGAGACATTTTCTAGTGCATTTGTGAATGTATGTATGTACCTGTGACATCAGTTTCATGTTGTTTATCTTTAAAATAACTGAAATCACGTTGTGCATGCTTCTCCCATGCTGTTTCATAGTACATTATTTCTTAGAATTATGTCCATGTCAATACTGATAATTTTGTAATTCTTTTGTATAAAAAAACTGTATTATGTGGAGATCACATGCAGGGTTATCAGTGGGGAGGGGAGGAGAAGGGGGGAAATGGGGAAAAAGTACAGGGAAGAAGAAGCGTAAATGGTAGGTACAAAATACACAGGGAGTGGTGAAGAATAGTATGGGAAATGGAGAAGCCGAAGAACTTATATGTATGACCGATGGACGTGAACTAAGGGGGGTGGAATGTGGGTGGGTGGGGTGTAGGGCAGAGGGGAATAAAGAGAGGAAAATGGGACAACTGTAATAGCATAATCAATGAAATATATTTTAAAAATTGTATTATGGGAAATTTCAAGTATATGTAAAAGAGGAACTCCACCCCCAGATTATTTTGAGGCAAATTCTAGATATTGTTATAATTTCATACATAAATACTTTATATGTATCTCTAATGGACAAGGCCATTAAAAAAACTACTAAATCTGGCCCTGGCTGGCGTAGCTCAGTGGATTGAGCGCGGGCTGCGAACCAGGCATCGCAGGTTCAATTCCCAGTCAGGGCACATGCCTGGGTTGCAGGCCATGTCCCCCAGCAACCGCACATTGATGTTTCTCTCTCTCTCCCTCTCCCTTCCCTCTCTAAAAATAAATAAATAAAATCTTAAAAAACAAAACAAAACTACTAAATCTTTATTACATGTACAGAACTAACAGTAATCCCTTAATATCGTCTAATATCTAGCCAGTATTCAGATTTCCTGAATTGTTTCAAGTATGTTTTTTTATAGTGGCTTGTTCAAATGAGGATGCAAACAAGGGCTACATGCACATTGTGTTTATTTTGACTTCTGTTAAGTCTCTTTTAATAGATAGAGTCCTCTTCAATCTCCTCTCTCTTAATATTCATTCATCCATCGGAAAATTATCCACCCTGTAGACATTTCCACATTCCATATTTGGCTGGTTGTCTGTTCTTCTATCTCCTGTATTTCCTTTAAACAAGTAGGTATATGTAGGTTTGATTAGAATCAGATTCTATTTCTGGCAAGAATACTTCCTTAGTGATGCTGTGTATTTCTTACTATATCCCATTAGGAGGTCCCTGAAGTCTAATGCCGCTGTTTTTTGATGTTTGCTTGATCAGTGTGTTCACATATCATTAGCCTGATTCATCCATTATGATAAAGATCCCCAGCAGCCTTTCAAATAATGGTTTAGTCAGGTATTGATCATTGCCTACATCCAGCAGTGTGTTGGTAAATGTTTAACAACTGGCCATTTGCCAACTTTTATGGTATAAACACTGCTGTCACGGCCAATTTCACTCTTACTGATGTGTCGCTGAATGTGAGGTTGGAACAGATGTGCACAGTTGGCTCTTACAAGCTGGTTTGAACTGTTTCCAGCAAACCACGGCTCAGATCCATTACTTACTTCATTGAATTTGCAAAATGGTGATACTCTGTTTTATTACTTTTACCTTCATTAGTTTGAACCATAGTTCATTTAACCATTTTTCTTTTCCTTATTGTACTTTTTTTCCATTACTATTTACTTCCCTTATACCCCCTCCCTCAGTCACCATACTGTTGTCCATGTCCATGAGTCCCTTTTCCTTTTTGCTCAATGCCTCCCCCCTTAGCTGTCATCCTGTTCTCTATCTATGAATCTGTCTTTATTTTGTTTGTTAGTTCAGTTTGCTCATTAGATTCCACCTCTGAATGAAATCATGGTATTTGTCTTTCTCTGCCAAGCTTATTTCACTTAGCATAATGTTTTCTACGTCCATCCATGCTGTTGCAAAGGGTAAAACTCTTCTTTTTCATGGCCCAGTGGTATACCATTGTGTAAATGCCCCATAGTTGTTTTTCCACTCATCTGCTTATGGACACTTGGGCTGCTTCTGTATCTTGGCAATTGTAAATAATGCTACAATGAATGTAGGGTGCTTATGTTCTTTTGAATTAGTGTTTTGGGCTCCTTCAGATATATTCCCAGAAGTGGGATTGCTGGGTCAAAAGGCAGATCCATTTTTAATTTTTTGAGGTATCTCCATACTGCTTTTCACAGTGGCTGCACCAGTCTGCATTCCCACCAACAGTGCAAAGGAGTTCTCTTTTCTCCACATCCTTACCAGCACTTTTTGTCCATTGATTTGTTGATGACAACCATTCTGACAGGTGTGAGATGATATCACTTTGTAGTTTGAATTTGCATTTCTCTGATGATTAGTTAGTGATGTTGAACATCTTTTCATATGTCTACTGGCCATCCGTATGTCCTCTTTGGAGAAGTGTCTATTCAGGTCCCTTGCCCACTTTTTAAATTGGGTTGCTTGTTTTTTTGATGTTGAGTTTTCTAAGTTCTTTATAAATTTTGGATATTAAGCCCTTATTAGATGTATCAGCAAATATATTCTCCCAGTCAATGGGTTGTCTTTTAACTTTGTTTATGTTCTTTGCTGTGTAAAAACTTTTTAGCTTGATTTAGTCCCATTTATTTGTTTATTTTTGTTTCCCTTGCTTAGGGAGATATATCTGATAAAATATTGCTATGAGCTATGTCTAAGATTTTGCTGCCTATCCTTTCTTCTAGGATTTTTATGGTTTTAGGTCTAACATTTATGTCTTTAAACCATTTTGAATTTATTCTTGTGTGTGGTGTAAGAAGGTGGTCTAGTTTAATTTTTCTGCACATATCTAATTTTCCCAACACCATTTATTGAGTAGATGATCTTTAGCCCATTGTATGTGCTTGCCTCCTTTGTCAAATATTGACTATAAAGGTGTGGGTTATTCCTGGACTCTCTATTCTGTTCCATTGATCTATGTGCCTGTTTTTATGCCAGTACCATGCTGTTTTGATTACTATGGCCTTATAGTATAGTTCGATATTAGGTAACATGAGTCCTCCAACTTTGTTCTTCTTTCTCAAGATTGCTATTGCTATGCGGGGCCTTTTGTGGTTCCATATAAATTTTTGAAATATTGTTCTAGTTATGTAAAATATGTCATTGGAATCTTGATAGGAATGGCATTGACTCTATAGATTGCTTTGGGTAGTATGGACATTTTAATTATGTTAATTCTTCCTATCCATGAACATAGTATGTGCTTCCACTTATTTTTATCTTCTTTAATATCTTCAGTGTCTTCTAATTTTCTTTTTTTAAAGATTTTATTTATTTTTATAGATAGAGGGGAAGGGAGGGGGAGAGAGAGGGGGAAAGAAATATCAATGTGTGGTTGCTTCTTGCATGCCTCCTACTGGGGACCTGGCCCGCAATCCAGGCATGTGCTCTGACTGGGAATCGAACCAGCAATCCTTTGGTTCACAGGCCTGCACTCAATACACAGAGCTATACCAGCTAGGGCTTATAATTTCCAAGTACATGTCTTTTACATCCTTGGTTAGGTTTATTCCTAGGTATTTTATTCTTTTTGAAGAAATTGTAAATTGGATTGTTTTCTTAATTCCCTTTCTATTAGTTCATTATTGGCATATAAAAATGCAAATGATTTCTAGATATTAATTTAGTATCCTTCTGCTTTGCTGAATTAATTTATTAGTTCTAGTAGTTTCTTGGTGGAATCTTTGGGATTCTCTATGTACAGTATCATGTCAGCTGCAAATAATGACAGTTTTACTTCTTCCTTTCCAATTTGAATGCCTTCTATTTCTTCTTGTCTGATTGCTGTGGCTAGGATTTCTAGTACTATGTTGTATAAAAGAGGTGAAAGTGGACAGCCCTGTCTTGTTCCTGATCTTAAGGGGAATGCTTGTAGTTTTTGCCCCTTGAGTATGATGCTGGTAGTGGGTTTGTCATACATGGCCTTTATTATCTTTAGGTAGGTTCCCTCTATTCCCACATTGGTGAGAATTTTTATCATAAATGGGTGCTGGGTTCTATCAAATGCTTTTTCTGCATCTATTGATATGATCATGTGGTTTTTATCCTTTATTTTGTTGATGCTATGAATCACATTTATTGATTTTGAATATTGTACCATCCTTGCATTCCCAGAAAAATTCCCACTTGATCATGGTGTATGATGTTTTTGATGTACTGCTGTATTCAGTTTGGTAATATTTTGTTGAGGATTTTAGCATCTATGTTCATTAAGGATATTGACCTATAATTTTCTTTTTTTTGTAGTGTCTTTTCTGGTTCTGGAATTAGGAAAATGGTGGCCTCATAAAATGCATTTGGGTATTTTACGATACCCTTCATTCCTCTTGAATTTTCTTTTTTTTTATTTTCTTTTTTAATTGTTCAAGTACAGTTGTCTCCATTTTTTTTTAAACTTTGAGAAGGAGAGGTGTTAGTTCTATTCAGAATGTTTGGTCAAATTCACCTCTGAAGCTGTCCAGTCCAGGGATTTTGTTTGTTGGGAGTTTTTTGCGTACTGCTTCCATTTCCTTAGGTGTAATCTGTCTATTCAGATTCTCTGATTCTTCCTGCTTTAGTTTTGGAAGACTGTATCTTTCTAGGAATTTATCCATTTTGTCTAGGTTGTCCAGTTTGTTGGCATATAGTTGTTCACAATATTTTCTTACATTTCTTTGTATTTCTTTGGTGTCAGTTGTTATTCCTTCTCTTTCACTTTTGACTTTTTTTTTCTTTGGGTCCTCTCTCTTTGTTTCTTTGATGAGTCCAGTTAAAGGTTTCTCAATCTTGTTTATCTTTTCTAAGAACCAGCTCTTGGATTCATTGATGTTTTTTTATCATTTTTAAGACTCTGTTTCATTTATTTCTGCTCCGATCTTTATTATTTCCTTCCTTCTACTCAGTTTGGGCTTTGTTTGTTATTCTTTCTCAAGATCCTTTAAGTGCGAAGTTAGATTGTTTACTTGAGCTTTTTCTTGTTTTCTGAGATAGGCCACTAATGCTATGAATTTCCCCCTTAGAACTGCTTTCCCTGTGTCCTACAGACTTTGGATTGTTGTGTTCTCATTTCCATTTGTTTCAAGGTATCTTTTGATTTCATCCTTGATCTCTTTGTTGACCCATTCATTGTTTAATAGCATGTTATTTAGCTTCCATGTCTGCATGTTTTTCAGTGTTCTTCTTGTGATTGATCTCTAGTTTCATAGCATTGTGGTCAGAGAAGATGTTTGATATGATTTCAGTCTGATTAAATTTATTGAGACTTGTTTTGTGTCTGTCCTAGAAAACATTCCTTGTGTACTTGAAAAGTGTGTATATTCTGCTGCTTTGGGATGAAATGCTCTGAAGATAGCAATTAAATCCATGTGATCTAGTTTGTCATTTAAAGCTGCTGTCTCCTTGTTGATTTTCTGTCTGGAAGATCTATCTACTGAAGTCAAAGGAGTGTTAAAATCCTTGACAATGACTATATTTCTGTTGCTGTCTACCTTTATGTCCATTAACATTTGCTTTACATATTTAGGTGCTCCTACGTTAGGTGCATAAATGTTTACTAGGGGTATATCCTCTTGTTGAATTGTTCCCTTTATCATTATGTAGTGTTCTCCTTTGTCTCTTACTATAGCCTTGGTTTTAAAGTCTATTTTGTCAGATGGAAGTGTTGCTACCTAGCTTTTTTTCTCTTTCCATTTTCATGAAATATCTTCTTCCATCCCTTTACTTCTAGTCTGTGTGTATCTTTTGAACTGCAGTGGATCTGTTGAAGGCATCATATATATGGGTCTTCTTTTCTTATTCTTTCAGCTACCCTATATCTTTTGGTAGGAGCATTTAAATGATTTACATTTAATGTGATTATTGATAGATATGTATTTAGTGCTATTTTATTGTTAGATTACTTTCCTCATTCTTCTTCCTCCTCCTCCTTTCTTCCTTCCTTCCCTTCCTTCCCTTCTCTTCCCTTTCCCTTCCTCCCTCCCTCCCCCTCTCTCTCTTTCTTTCCTTTTCTTTCCTTTTCTTTCTTCCCTTCTTCTTCCTCCTTCCTCCCCCCTTCTTCTTCTTCCTCCTCCTCATCCTTCTCCTTCCTTCCTCTTCCTTCTTCTTTCTTCTTCTGTTAACAAACTCCTACATCTTTTTCTTGACTCGGAAGCTCCCTATTTCTCCTTCAATTTTAAATGATAGCCTTGGTTGTAGGGCCTTGCATTTCATCACCTTGAATGTTTCACACCATTCCCTTCTGCCCCAAAATGTTTCTGTTGAGAGATCAGGTGATAGTCTAATTGGTGCTCCCTTTTAGGTAACTACCTGCTTTTCTCTTGCACCTTTTAGAATTCTCTCCTTATGCATAGCCTTGCTGTTTTAATTATGATAAGTCTTGGTTTAGGCCTCTTTGTGTCCAAGTTGTTTGGGACTCTGAGCTTCTTGGATTTGTATGTCTTTTTCCTTCACCAGATTAGGGAAGTTTTCAGTCATTATTTCTTCAAATAATTTCTCGATCCCTTGCTCCCTCTCTTCTCCTGGTATTCCCATGATGTAGATGTTGTTATGCTTCACGTTGTTCCAAAGGTTTCTTAAGCTCTCCTCAGTTTTTAAAAAATTATTTTTTCCTTCTGCTGCTCTGCCTGGGTGTTTTTTTTTCTACCTTATCTTCCAAATCACTGATTCAGTCCTCTGCTTCATCTAACCTACTATTTATTCCTTCTAGTATATTACTTATTTCAGATATCGTATTCTTTATTTCTGACTGGTCCTTTTTAATGGTCTCTATGTCTTTTTTTTTTCATGCTGTTAAGTATCCTTATAATTATTACTGTAAAATCTCTATCTGAAAAATTGCCTTCCTCTATTTCATCTAGTTCTTTTTCTGGAGAATTCTCTTGTTTTTTCACTTGGGGCCTATTTTTTCTGTCTTCCCATTTTGGCTGCCTCTGTCTTTGTTTCTCAGTATTTGGTAGATTCTCAAGACTCTGGTGCACACCTGAGTCAAACCCTGCCTGTGACTGGCTCTGGGCAACCTGCTTGCAACTATCAGTGATCCACTATATGTGGTTCCCTCTGTTGGGCCTGGATGTATGCAGAAAGAATCAGGCTGCACTCCAAGGCTGGTTTTTATCAGCACCGGGTCGGGTAGGTTCAACTAAAGTCTCAGAGCTCTCAGCAATCTGCCACTGCTGGCAGGCTTTCTGTAGGGCTAATCAATTAATATCTTCCTGCTGTACTCCTCCACAGCAGAGCTTAAGCACCACAGTGGGGGCAGAGTAATCCTGTGAGCACAGCTGTTGCTTCCCCTCAGACTGATGCCACTTGGAGAGGAATGCTCTATCTGAGAGAGATGGCTCCTGCAGTATGGGGAATGACTGAGCCCAGGGATACTAGCAGCTATTTCTTCAGTTCTCTCTTCAGAGCCATGAGCCCCAGACTTTCCTCAAGTATCTCTAGTCCACTATGCCCTCCCTCTACCAGAGCCCAGGGTACGTGGCTGCAAACAGAATTTTGTGCATTGGCCCTTTAAGAGGCTTATGAATATTCAGTTGTCTCTCTCTGACAAACAGAACCCCTAGGTGGGTGTTATCTGGGTTCCTTTCCTGCTTGGGGTTTAGACCCCACACTTCTCAGGTGGAAACCCCCAGCTGCTGAAATATCCCTCCAGAACTTCAGTTGTACTCTGTGGGATCCCAACCAGCCCTCTTGCACCTCTGCACTCTCTACCAGTTACATTGTAGTGGTTTCTTCTGTCTGTTCTTGGTTGTAAGGCTTCTGTCCAGTTAATATTCAGGTTGATTTTTCAATAATTTAGTTGTAATTCCTGTTTGGTTCTGGAAGGAGCTTAGTGTAGCTTTCACTTACTCCTCCACCATCTGGGTCCTTAACCATTTTCTTTTTATTGTTGGACATTTAGCTTATGACTGTTATGTCACCTGTGAGCTGAAGAATATCATAAAACAATGTAATTCTCAATACATCACCACACTTTTGTATGCATTTGGGCTTACAGAATGATATGAAAACTTAAATAGACTTCAGTAATGATGACCAGGAAAAATCTCTTATTTATTTAACCAGTGTTTACTGAGCAGTTACTGTGTGCTTGCTACTGTGGAGAATTCTAAGAGAAATATGGATGTGGCCCCACATTCTTCCAGTCAGTAGTATTGTTAACGTGCAAGAAGGGTGCTAAAGTCTGGGTGGTTTCTAACTAGGATGAGCTGTGGATGTTTTGGTGTGGGGGGTACACCGGTTGTTGAGCTAACATTTGAAGGATGGGTATATTTTTTGGAGTCAAATTTTGTTGATTGTTCTTTGATATCTGCTGTGGTACACTTCTTACTATCAATTACCTTGGAGGCTACTACAGCAATCTTCTGTCCTGTTTGCTTGCTTTGTTCTTTTATAGAGCAACAGGATTAATTTTCTTAAGCACAGTTATGATGTCATCTCTCTACTCAAAACCCTTCTGGACCTTTTATGTGAATACCAAATTTCTTATCTTGACAACTGGACCTGAAGCCATGAGAATATGTGAGTTCAGTAAGGGGCACAGTACCACAGCCCGGGCACAGGGAGGAGGAGTGTATTTCAGGAATAAGTGGAGACCAAAGTCTAAAGCCTGCTGGTTAGGTAAAAAGAATGGAGGGTAAGAGAGGAGTTTGTAAACTGTGTCCCTAGGAAGTCTTAAAACAGTTTATTACACTGGTAGGGTTAATCCAGGCTGCAAAAGTTTGTAGAGTGATTGAGAAATTGGTGTGGCGTAGTTGTCGTCACAAACTCATTTTGAAATGCTTAAGACTGAAAATTGGTCTGACTACATGTCACATTTTAAAAATTCATGATAGAAATGAGACAGTTTCAAGATAGTAGAATCTTTTTCCAGATTGTCTGGTAGAATCTTTTTCCAGATTGTCTGGCAGCCTTCCTTCTCTTCAAAACACACATATATACACACAGCTAGTGATTTTACCTGTAAGGAGTTTAATAATAAAGTGATTTAGGAGAAATGTATTTACATAAATGTAATACAAGAAATGAAACTTGACTTTACAAGGTTAAATCTTGTGAGTTTTTGTGCATGTCTCTATCTGGGACCTAGTTAATCCTTATCACATATCCCATGGTACAGGAAGAATTATTGGTAAACTCTGGTAAATAAATTCAAGATCATAGAGTGTCATTGTTGAAAGACAATTTAAATGTCATCTTTTCCAATTCTCACATATTACAGGCAAGCAGACTGAGATCCAGAGAATGTAATTGCTTTGTTTTTCATCAGAATCCTGTGAAGATGTAAAATCATTGTTCAAATCTTTGTTGCAGCAGATTTGGTATTAGAGAAGGCAATCTATATTAATTTAACTCAGGAGGGCACACATTAATTTTCAACAGGTAATAACACTAATATATAAACTTAAAAGATATATTAAAGACCCTGGCAGATGTGGCTCAGTTGATCAGAGCATCATCCTGTAAACAGAAAGGCTGTGGGTTCAATTCCCAGTTAGCGCACATATCTAGGTTGCAGGTTCTGTCCCTGGCTGGGGTGCATAAGGGAAGTAAGCAATCAGTGTTTTTCCCATACTTATGTTTCTCTTTCTTTTTCTCTATGTCTCCCTTCCTTTCTCTCTGGAATCAATAAATATATCCTCAGGTAAGGATTAAAAATATATATTAAAGAATAAATACAGTGCCCTCCTTATGTAAGTCACTAATATTGTTTTCTTGTGTCCTCTCCCACATGATTTACAGTTGAGCAGATTTTCCTGAAGTACTTCAGGGAGACAGGAAAGAAAGTCTTGCTTTCATAAATACTTAGACATTTTAGGAATATATCTGTTTCTTTTTTAATGATAAAAATTGTTATAACAATTTAAATATATATAAAAATAAAAGAAATAGTATACCCAACCCTTGGCTTCAACAGTGATCAGTTAGGGCCCATCTTCCTTCATCTGTATTTTCCTTCCCATATGATTAATTATACTTTCCTTCTACCCTTATCTTTTTTAAAAATTATATTTTATTGGTTTTGCTATTACAGTTGTCCCAATTTTTCCCTCTTTGCCCACCTCCACCCAGCACCCCCTACTCCCTCAGGAAATTCCCACACTGTTTTTCATACCCATGGGTCACATGTATAAGTTCTTTGGTTACTCCATTTCCTATACTGTATTTTACATTCTTATGGCTATTCTGTAACTACCTATTTGTACTTCTTAATCCTCTCCTCTTTACCCATTCCTCCACACACCCTACCATCTGGCAACCATCAAAATGTTCTAGTCCTGGGTGGTGTGGCTCAGTGAATTGAGCACTGGCCTGTGAACCAAAGGGTCACTAGTTCAATTCCCAGTCAGGGCACATGCCTGGGTTGTGGGCCAGGTCCCCAGTAGGGGGAGCATGAGAGCCAATCACACATTGATGTTTCTTTCCCTCTCTTCCCCCCTCTCTAAAAATAAATAAATGAAATATTTTAAAAAATTCTCCATGTATCCATGATTCTGTCTCTGTTCTTGTTTGCTTAGCTTCTTTTTTTAGATTCAGTTGTTGATAGATATGTATTTATTACCATTTTACTATTCATCGTCTTGATCTTCTTTTTCTTAAGTAAGTTCCTTTAACATTTCATATACTACTGGTTTGGTGATGATGAACTCCTTTAGTTTTTTCTTGTCTGGGAAGATCTTTATCTGCCTTTTGATTATAAACAATAGCTTTGCTGGGTAGACCAATGTTGTCTGTAGGTCCCTGCTTTTCATGACTTTGCATAGTTCTTGCCAGTCCCTTCTATCCTGCAAAGTTTCTTTTGAGAAATCAGCTGAAAGTCTTAGGGGAACTTCCCTATAGGTAACTAACTGCTTTTCTCTTGCTCCCTTTAAGATTCTCTCTTTATCTTTAACCTTTGGCATTTTAATTATGTATCTTGAAGTAGGCCTCTTTGCATCCATCTTGTTTGGGACTCTGTGCTTCCGAGACTTGCATGTCTATTTCCTTCACCAAATTAGGGAAGGTTTCTTTCATTATTTTTTCAAATAGATTTTCAATATCTTTTTCTTTTTTCTTCTTTTTCTGGAACCTCTGTGATGTGAATGTTGGACCTCTTGAAGTTGTCCCAGAGGCTGCTTACACTGTCCTCATTTTTTTGGATTCTTTTTCTTCTTGTTGTTCTGATTGGTTGTTTTTTTGTTTCTTTACATTCCAAATTATTCGATTTTTGGCTTCCTCCATTCTACTGTTGTTTCCCTGTAAATTGTTCTTTACTTCAATTAGTGTATTCTTTGTTTCTGACTGGATCTTTTTATGCTTTTGAGGTTCTCACTAAGTTCCTTGAGCATCTTTATAACCAGTGTCCTTTACCACATATGTGATTTGCACATATGTTTTCCAGTTTGTGACTTGTCTTTTTATTTTCTTAATGGTGTCTTTTGAAGCACAAAATTTTGAATGTTGATAAAGTGTAATTTACCAGGGTTTTTTTCCTGTTTGGATCATGCTTTTGGCATCTTATTTAAGAAATCTTTGCCTAACCTGAAGGTCTTGATGACTTTCTCCTATTCTAAAAGTATTATAATTTTATTCTTACATTCATGTCTTTAATTCATTTTGATTTAATTCTTACATATAGTGTGTGGTAAAGGTCTGAGTTCACCTCTTTGTATGTGGATATCCAGTTGTCTCCACACTACTTGTGGAAAAATAGTCTTCTTTCCCTACTGAGTTGCCTTGACACCTTTGTTGAAAATCACTTGACTGTAAATAAAGGGTTTATTTCTACAGTCCATTCTGTTCTGTTGATATGTATGTTCTTATGCCAGTACTCCATGGAATGTTTTTTAAAGTAGGGGAGTCATATGTAGTCTTACAAAGGCATGACTACATGACTCAGCTAAATTACACTGGCACATTTTAGATAGTGTCTAGCATCTTATTTATCTGAGTGTGTGGGGCAAGCATATTCAGAAGCATTTTATTTCCTTAAAGTTGCAGTATTTTCATGTTTTGCAGCCTTTTGACATGCTTATTTCCTGGGTATAGAATAACTCCTGTCTAGCTGCTTATCCTTCATCTCAATGCCCTTTTCTGGTCTTTACTACTACCTGTCCAGTAGGTTCAAATGTTATATTGATTGCTGCCTGATTGTAATAGTTTTGTGACCTTGGTAATGTCAGTTTACTTTCCTGGGCCTTAATTTTCTCATCTGTAAAATGAAAGAATTGAATTGTTGAATTTTATCTTATTACTTTCCCAATCTCAGTCATTGATATTTGAATATTTCCAAGGCATCTGTAAGTTCGTCTCTTTTAACTGGTGAAAAAATTGTTCTGTTTAATAGAGAATTGAATGAGCTTGTATTTTGGGGGTAAGTAGAGCATCACCAGGGGATCGAGACATGTATCATTGGACAGGTAGTCCCGGCAAACATTTTATCATGTATATAGGTGTGTATGACAGATGAAACCATCATAGGCATAGGCTCTCACATGCTTTTGTGATTAAAAAGGAGAGAAAGAGTGATTTCTGTTACAAGGAAATAGCCATTTTTATGAACTTGCCAAGAAGAATGGTCCTTGCTGATGAAATCCTTGAAGCTTTGCATATGGCTAACTCTCTACTTGATTGATACTTAAAAGTGTAGGTCCCACTGGCAGGCTTCTTTCAACATTTTCCATCCTTTAAATGTTTTTTTTTCCTTTGGCATTTGAATGCTTTTATTTTCTTCATAAAATATTCCAAGTTTGGGAAGGTGGGGGCCTTTTTGCACAGTTGAAGTTATTCCAAGTTTCACTCCCCTGAAGAATTGGCTTTCTGTTCCTTGAAGCTTTCAATTGCCACATCTGCTGCTTTATTTCCACTCAGTAAGTTAGAACATGTTTTCATTTAGTCACTGATTTGGGGCTTTGTAAAAATCTGAAGGAAATTAGTAAGTAGACCATAATAACTATGAATAATATTTTACATGGAAATTTCGAAGCATCATGAAGTAAGAGGATAAATATCTTTAGAGGTTAGAGTTTTGGATGAAGAGAGCAAGAAACGGAGAGTTAGCAAATCAGTGTCAGAAAATGCACATCTTTCAACAGGTTTAATAAACACTGGAAATTATTACTGATTTTGGAATTTAGGATTAAATGGCAGTTTCTTTCCTGAACTTTTAAACTCTTCTTTCAGGATTTGGGTATGTATTATTTTTTCCATGATTACACTTATAAACTTTTTGATTTGACAAAGCCTTGCTGATATCTGGTGTCTCACCTCATTAACTGTAAGATGTCATGAATAAAGCTGCAATTGCTTCACAAGTGTGGTGGCTTTTAATGTCTGCAGAAAAAGTGTTCTTCTCCTTTCTCTTCTTTCCTTCTGTGCCCTTAACGGGAAAGCAGTTGTTACTATGAACAGGTATGTTGTCATCTTTTGCGTGTCTACACTAGATTATTCAGCCAAAGTATTTTTTGAATTTCACTTGTCATTAAGGTGTACTTTTTCTTTTCTTTTTTCTTAAAAAAAAAAAACATTAGAGCATGCTGAATAAAATATTTGAATCTAATATAAACTCATGAATGGACTAAATATAAGAAGAGATTTTTTTAACTGAATTCAATTCCAGTTATTGACATACTATGTGAATATTTACTAAATACAAGGCAGTGTATTTACATGCTATGGGAGACAGAAAGGTTAATTAGATATGAAATTGGTAGACTGAAGCTAGATTAATATCTCCTACCATTAAAGGAAATGAACACAGAGTATAAACACATGGAAGAGATTTTTCAGCAGCATCCAAACAAGGAAAGATGCGTGAGCTAATGCCATTTTTACTTTGGAAAGAGAGGCAACAAAGGAAAAACCTGAGGCTTTGGGTATACTCTCAACTGCCTGTCTCCCTTCAGAAGTCATGTGAGGGAGTAGGTGAATCTTAAGATTTCTTACCGCTACTCCAAATCTGGAGTGAAGTGGAGTGAGTGGGTACTGTTAGTTTTCCCTTCTCTTGACTGAGCGTCAGTGAACATGACTTCTGGAGCAGAGGGTAGAAGCTGAAAAAGTGAACAGTCATAGCTGGTACCCTGATAGGTGGGGTTGGGGAAGGTCCAAAATTGCATGCAGAACTGAGGGAACAAACTGAAGTCTGAGAAGTCCCTCCAAGGCCACTGATATACCTAAAGACTTGGAAGTATATACTCTGCTACAGGATCTTTTATGTTATTTTGGTATTTCCTTTATATTTCAAAATAACATATTTGTAGAACCTCTTATCAACATTTCAGTGTTAGTCGTCATCTATTGTCTTCCCCCTCCAAAGCACCTTTCCCCTCTTCCACCCTCGCAGTATATATTATAATTTTTGTTAGATTAATAATTATTATTTATATATTATGGCTATGTAAGCCATATGGTAAGTTATATACTTTGCTTCTTGCACAGTGTTTTTTGTTTGTCTTGGAGTGAGTAATCAGCTTGTTTTTTTTTTCAATATACTTACTCCTGAATCAACTGTAGACTCTCAATTTTTCAAAGTTCTTATGAAATTCTGACATAGCAGGTATTAGTGTAATCTTTTTGAAGAAATCTAAAGTGATTGTTTTTCTATATGTGTTACATAGTTTTTATGATGGCATCTCCTTACAGTGTTATTCAAGGATTCCTCCCTCTTTCTCCCATGTTGGATCTCATTTATCTTGTATCCATGTCATGCTTTTTCTTGCTTTATTCTCTTGTTTTGGTAGAAAACATGCTTGAGTAGCTTTCTTGAACAGGATGCATGGAGCTTAATTTGAGACTCTGAATGTTTAAGAAATATCTTTAATTGAACCATCATGCAGACTGCTGGTTTGGGTATACAATTATTGTGGAAATAAGTTTTCTTTAGGATTTTTATGGCATTAACTAATGAATTCTGGCTTCCAGTGGTATATTGAGAAGCATATTGAGAAATTTGTGGAGTCTTCTAACTGTAGTATTTTAAAATTTCACGTTGATATGTCTTGCCATGGATCTATGATTTTTTCCATTGTCTTGGGTCCACTCAGTGGACTCTTTTACTTAGAAACTCATATTCTTCATTTCTGGGAAATTTTCTTGAACTTGTTAATTGTTTTCTTCCTGCTATTTGCTCTATTTCTCTTTGTGGAATTTTTATTTGGATATTACTCTACTTGCTTAAGCTTTCCCTTTTCTGTTATCATGCTTTTAATTTCCAAGTGTTCTTTTTAACTTTTTGAATGTTCTTTTTTCAGTAGTATCCCATTATTTCATCTTTGCAAATAACATCTATCTCTCAAGGTGTTCCCTGATGACTTTATTTAAAATTTCATCCCTAATTCTGACCCTATTATCTGTCTTCTCAGTAGAATATAAGTTTCATGAGTGTAGAGATTTTTTTCCATTGGTATTTTTACCAGCACCTCAAACAGTGTCTTGCACATAGTAAATTTTTAAATATTTCTGGAATAAACTGAATGATCATTCTGACAGTATTAATAATATGCATTTAAAGTTTCTTTGAGGTTATTTTTTTCCTATTTTTATTGCTCGATCTGAGGTTACAAGCTTTTCTGCAGGTATCTGGGAATATTTCCTCATATGCTTATATTTAAGAAGAGGGTGCTAAAAAGCTGACTGGAATAAAAAAATAAATGGTTGGGACTACACTGTGGGCTTCAGGGTAGTATGAGCTTGCTTGACCATCTTGTTTGAGATTTCTTGATGTTGGTATCTAGATCTTCCTCCTTGATTGGTCTAGTACCCTGGAGCGCATTCTTCTGCTCTCTAGATGTGACAGTCTGGAAGCAGAGAGGAAGAGGGCTGAAAGACTCTCAGCATCCAGAATACACACATTTACTAATCCTCTTGCTTTTGATATAACCTTATTATGCCTTCATCTGGGTCTGGTGTTCTTCCTGGAGAAGAAAAATATTTCTAGTCTTTTATTGGAGTGGGAAACACGCTGAAAATGTGCAGAATGTGGGAGAAGAATCTTAGGATGTAACTGCTCCTAAATGGTTTCAGTTTTTAAAAAAATATATGAAGATGGAGCATAATTCTATAGTGTTTTCTTATGTTAGTTCAGATATTTGTTGGTCACTTACTATATTCTGCGGAACCAAGGTGAAGTAGGTAACGACCACTACAGGCAGGACAACCACAGGGGCAGGTGTCCTGAAGCCAAAAATAGCATGAGGCATAGCTGGAACCGATCTAAAAGGGGATTGACAAGGTATGCCCTTCTCCCAAAGGAGAGAAAATATGATTCACTCTCAGTAAATTTACTTTTTAATTGTTCCCTTCATTTTATCCGTACTTCCAGAGGAGTGTGATGTCACCAGTTTTTGAGAATTGGTGACCTTCTGTTTTATAAATTGGTTACTCTCTGCTTTCTCTCCTGCTGATTCAGTCACTCAACTATCTTTCCAGTTCCAAATTTAAAAAGTTTAAACAAGAGAATTTAAATAGTTTCTTCACTGTTGTATTAGTGAGCTAGGAGTGAGATTAGTTGCAGATATTCAAACTACTATCTATACTGAATGTCCTATAGGACATTTAATAAAAGCTCAGGACTAGGAATCCTACACAATATCAAGCCAGTATTTTTTAGATTAAAGTGATTCCAGTTTGATAATGCCTTCAGACTTCTGGGAGAAGTAATAGAGGGGAAACCCATTTTCTACTCAAGCCCCAAAATGTTACAACAGATAAAGCTCCCAGGAATGTGCTCAGAGTCACAGGTTGCCTGGTGCTCCAGCAAATGGGACGTAATGAGAGAGAGCGATCAGAAGCAACAAGACAGTAAGACATTCAGCCCTGGCTGGTGTAGCTCAGTGGATTGAGCGCGGGCTGCGAACCAGGCATCACAGGTTCGATTCCCAGTCAGGGCACATGCCTGGATTGCAAGCCATTTCTCCCAGCAACCGCACATTGATGTTTCTCTCTCTCTTTCCCTCCCTTCCCTCTCTAAAAAATAAATAAATAAAATCTTTAAAAAAAACAGTAAGACATTCAAAGCCCTCAGATTTTGAAATGATCAGATACAGAATGTTATATAAATATGTTTAATATGTTGGAAGAAAAGGATATGAAGAAAGTAAATAGCCAAGAAATTGTGAAAATGAAAAAAGCCACTAAATGGTAATACAATCAAGATTTAATTAAAAAAAAAAACCATTTTAAAAAATGACCAAATGGAACTTCTAGAAATTAGAAATTTAGTAATTGAAATAAACTCAAAGACAAGATTAATAGGACAGTAAGTACAGTTAAAGAGGGAAATGGTTAATTGGACAATAGATCTTAGAAAATGATCCAGAATGCAGTGCAGTTACACAAAGAGCTCCAGAAGGAGAGGTGAGAGAAAATGGTGAGAAGACAATATTTAAAGAATCACTGAGAATTTCCCTCTTTCTTTTTTTTAATAATATATTTTATTGATTATGCTATTACAGTTGTCCCATTTTCCCCCCTTTATTCCCCTCTGCCCTGCACACCCCCTCCCACCCACATTCCTCCCCCCCGCCCCCGCTATTTTAGTTCATGTCCATGGGTCACATATAAATTCTTTGGCTTCTACATTTCCCACACTATTCTTAACCGCCCCCCTGTCTATTTTGTACCTGCAATCTATGCTACTTATTCTCTGTACCTTTTCCCCTTCTCTCTCCCTCCCACTCCCCTGCTGATAACCCTCCATGTGATCTCCATTTCTGTGGCTCTGTTCCTGTTCTACTTGTTTGCTTAGTTTGTTTTTCTTTTTGTTTTAGGTTCGGTTGTTAATAACTGTGAGTTTGTTGTCATTTTACTGTTCATATTTTAAATCTTTTTTTCTTAGATAAATCCCTTTAACATTTTATATAATAAGGGCTTGGTGATGATGAACTCCTTTAACTCAACCTTATCTGAGAAGCACTTTATCTGCCCTTCCATTCTAAATGAAAGCTTTGTTGGATAGAGTAATCTTGGATGGAGATCCTTGCCTTTTGTGACTTGGAATACTTCTTTCCAGTCCCTTCTTTCCTATAGGATCTCTTTTGAGAAATCAGCTGACAGGCTTATGGGAACTCCTTTGTAGGTAACTGCCTTCTTATCTCTTGCTGCTTCTAGGATTCTCTCTCTCATTTTTACCTTGGCTAATATAATTATGATGTTCCTTGGTGTGTTCCTTCTTGGGTCCAAGTTCTTTGGGACTCTCTGAGCTTCCTGGACTTCCTGGAGGTCTCTTTTCTTTGCCAGATTGGGAAAGTTCTCCTTCATTACTTGTTCAAATAAGTTTTCAATGTGTTGCTCTTCCTCTTCTCCTTCTGATACCCCTATGATTTGGATGTTGGAACGTTTAAAGATGTCCTGGAGGTTCCTAAGCCTCTCCTCAATTTTTTGAATTCTTGTTTCTTCATTCTTTTCTGGTTGGATGTTCCTTTCTTCCTTCTGGTCCACACTGTTGATCTGAGTTCCAGTTTCCTTCCCATCACTGTTGGATCCCTGTGCATTTTCCTTCATTTCACTTAGGGTAGCCTTCATTTTTTCATTTAATTTGTGACCAAATTCAACCAATTCTGTGAGCATTCTGATAACCAGTGTTTTGAACTGTGTATCTGATAGGTTGGCTATCTCTTGGTCACTTAGTTGTATTTGTTCTGGACCTTTGATCTGTTTTTCCATGTGGGCCATTTTTTTTTTTTTTGCCCTGGCACACCTGAGTCATGAAAGGTTAAGTGCCTAAGTCAGGTTCTGCTGAAAGGACTGAGGCATCCACTGACTCAGAACATGCAGGTAGAAATGCTGGAGTAACTTGTCCCAGTGTAAAAAGTCTACATGCATCCACACAACTGCGGTTCCTTAGAAGAAAGTACATTCTCGGTGGAAGGGCTGGATCACAGCTCTTTTCTCTCCAAGTTTTCTGCCTGCTGCATTCCTTCCCTCCCACTGAGAATTTCTTGAAGTTAATAGGATGCCTTGTGGTTCTAAAATTTCAATGAAGCCCCACAGGTTATGAAAGAAAAACAGAATGAAGAACTATACATGCAGACATGGGGTAAAGTTTGGTATTGCAAAATATCAAAAACAAAGAGATCTTAAAAGCAGCCAGACAGAAGACAGACTACCAGCCCCCCAAAACAGTGATCTGTTGACACCAGACTTCTCAGTAGCAGTAAGGGAGCCTGGAAGACAGTGAAATGTTACTCTCAATGTGCTGGGAAAAGGTAGCTGTCAATGTAGAATTCTGTTCCCAATAAAATTATCTTTCAAGAATGAGGGCAAAATAAAAACTTTCTAGTTAAATAAACTGACTACACTTGTTACTAATAGACTCTCAATAAAGGAAATTCTAAAGGATTAACATCAGACAAAAGGTAATGTTGTAAAAAAATTGAAGCGAAAATTAGGAAAATTTTAAAACTAAAACACATCATATATCAAAACCTATGAGGTGCTATTAAAGAGATACCTGGAAGAAAATTTATAACCCTAAGTGACCCCTTATGTTAGAAAAGGAGAAAAGCTGGAAATTAATGAGTTAAGTAACCAATTTAAGCCAGAGAAAGAACATTAAGATAAGCCCAAAAAAAGTAAATGGAGATGAGCAGGCATTAATGAAACAGAGCCAAGCATACAATACACAGGCACAGAAACTTTTAAAGTTGTCAGTTCTTTATTTCAATGTCTGGTTATATTTTGTTTGCTTGATAGTTTTGTTGATTAGGTTCCAATCATAGGACCAATCATATGGTATTTGTCTTTCACCACCTGGCTTATTTCATTTAGCATAATACTCTCTAGTTGCATCCGTGCTGTCACAAAGGGTAAGAGCTCCTTTTTTCTTTCTGCTGCGTAGTATTCCATTGTCTAAATGTACCATAATTTTTTGATCCACTCATTTATTGATGGACACTTGGGTTGCTTCTAACACTTGGCTATTGTAAATTGTGCTGCTATGAACATCAAGGTACATAGGTTCTTTTGAATTGGTCTTTCAGGGTTCTTAGGGTACAATCCCAGCAGTGGGATCACTGAATAGAAAGGCAGTTCCATCTTTAGTTTTCTGAGGAAATTCCATACTGTTTTCTACAGGGGCTGTACCAGTCTGCATTCCCACCAACAGCATACTAGAGTTCCTCTTTCTCTCCACAACTTCACCAGCACTAATTGTTTCTTGATTTGTTTATGATGGCCATTCTGACCAGTGTAAGGTGGTATCTCATTGTGGTTTTAACTTGCATCTTTCTGCTGGCTAGTGATGCTGAGCATCCTTTCATATGTCTCTGTGCTGTCTGTATGTTCTGCTAGGAGAAGTGTCTGTTCAAGTTCATTGCCCATTTTTTAATTGGATTGTTTTCCAATAACCAGAGGGAGGGGAGGGTGGTAACGGGGGAAAGAATGGGAAAAGTCATCAAGGAACATGTATAAAGGACTAATGGAGAAAGGCAAAAGAGGGTAGGATTGAGGGTGGGAGGTGGGGGTGGGTCGGGCAGGGGAGAGTGGTGGGGTAAAATGGAGACAACTGTACTTGAACAACAATGAAAAATATAAAAAAGAAAAAAGTTAAAAGTGTGTTCTTTGAAAAGAGTATAAAACTGACAAATGTCTGGCAAAATTAATGAGGAAAAACTAGAGTGATGACATGAATAGAATTAGAAATGGGAAAATAAAATTAAATATGCAGAAATTAAGATAAGAGGACATTAATGAACAACTTTATGGCAATAAAAGGGAAAATTTAGGCAAAATGAATAAATACATAGAAAATTATTTATCAAAACTAGCTTAAGATTTAGAAAGTTTGAATAATATTATAACAAAATGAAATCATTAAAAGTTTTGTTTCAAAGAAAACTTCAGGCCCAAATGCTTTTCTGCTGACATCCAACAACAAAAATTTCTAAACTTATACAACCTATTCCAGAGTACAGATGGGGGAACATTCTCCAGCTGAATTTAAGTGTAACAGAGGACAAGATAAGAAAGGAACTCACCTGTCAAGCTTACAAATATAGTTGCAAAAATCCTGAACAATATCTTTGCCAACTAAATCTGTCAGTTGGGATTTTCCTAGGTCTTCAAGGGTGGGTTAGTATTAAAAAAATCCATAATATAATATATCATGTCAACAAATTATAAGGAAAAAATTATACCATCATCTCAGTGGATGGAGATGCAGCTTTAGTTAAAATTCAACAAGTTATCATGAAGAAATCTCAAAATAAAAATAGATGGGAATTTTTGTAGCCCATTAAAGGGTATCTACAACAAACCTAAAGCAAACACCACATTTAATAGTGTGATAGTGAAAGACTTACCTTTCAGATCAGGAAGACAAGAATGCCCTTATCACAGGGGTATTAAACTCATTTTCACTGGGGGTGGGGAATGGGGTGTGGGGGGGTATATCAGCCTCGCTGTTGCCTTCAAAGGGTCAAAATAATTTTAGGTCTGTAAAAATGTAACTACTCCTTAATAGTTAAGGAGTTGAAATTACATTCAGCCCTTTGAAGGCAACCACAAGGTTGTGCCTCCCTGGTGAAAATGAGTTTGACACCCCTGCCTTATCACCATTGTAATTCAACTTTATGTAGATGTTCTAGCCAGGTAAGTAAAATAAAAAACAAAAAGATACTTAAAAGAGGAAAGAAAACTGTGACTATTTGTAGATAATACAATTTTATTCACATGTATATTTAGAAACAGACCCTCCCATCATCCTTTACCAAAATAAGGTATTTGTGTTTTTTTTTTTAATTAAATAATGGTAAAAAATGCAATTAGGCATGAATCTGGATGTGGATCCTGTTTCTGGTAACTCTCAGGGCGGTAAGCAGGGACAGCCAGTCACATGATTTTCTTCTCTCTCAGAGATCACTGTCTTTTGTTGTCCGATTTCCGAGTGTCTTGAAAACTGTTTTATATGTTTTGTTTTAGTGTCTTCAACTGTTGTTTATTATTAAAAAACATATATTAATTTTTGGCTCTTCCAAATGGGAGAGTAAATCTGGTCTCTTATTCCACCTTGACTGGAAGCAGAAGTCAATTTCGTTAAATGGAATTATTTCTTAGTCTTTTGTTAATAAAGAGTTATTTGAACAAATGCTTTATTCTGGTACAAGGCTTTTTCCTTATAAGTAGGTATAGATTTTTTGTTTGTATTTGCATTTTGTTTTTAAAGTAACTTGTCATTTAAAGGCCCAGTCCCTGAGGACGTATAGCATAGGGGTGCTGATGAGGATATTCCTGAGGCTTTCCACATTCTCTGTTGCTATGTGCTTTGTTATTGAAGGCTGTTTAAGGTCTCATCATCTCTGAAGTTTTAACCAACTGATGTATTTCATAAATGTTAGTGAAAGACAGATTGAGACAAACCATTGATGGGCCCACAGTTGTACCATATCTGTGCACCGGCTCAGAATGAAAATCTCTATGAAATTACCGAGTTACCTTTGTGGAAAACCCTGAACTCCATCTTCTAGCTTGTCTGATCTAGCTAGGTCAAATCAAAAGGGATTTGCAAAAACTTCGGTGTTTGTGGCACATTGCTATGATTTATCTGTAAGGTACAGAAAATTGTCTGAATATTAGCACACATTACAGATATGCAAATAAACTAAGTATGTATAGTTATACTGAGTACACTGCGCTTTTCTAAGGAGTTTGTGAAAAAATGTGGTTTAACTTGCCGGTATGTGATAATAAACTTATTTCTTTGTGATTATGAGCTTTATAATTCAATAGCAGATGTTTATTTTCATTAAGCTACAATTCAGACAGTTTTGGCTTAACTAAAATTTCCTTTATATCTCACAAAATTAAAAAAGTTAGACTGAAAGTTTCTTTCAAAAGACCCTTCATATGGGCCAGCCAGGTTATTTTAGAAACAGATTTAATTATCCATGATGATTAGGATTAGGAATACAAAAGAAAATTGAGATCTTTGAGGAATCCATAAATATAATTTTAGTTTATTACTTTCAGCCTCTCCTACTGCTGCTGGACCTACTCACTCACAGGGTAGTATTGCTTCGTTGGGATTCTGGCTCTCACTTTCTGCAGCCTACTTGCTAAGCCAATGAGCAGTGTAATGGCCCAGAGCTAGGGAGAAAAAAGGACCTAAATTGTTTGAAACTAAAAAATTAATAGCAGAATAATGAGTGATCCACTGTTTTTCGTCTGCTGGATTCTAGTCTTTTGATCAGAGTGCGTCTTTTTCTACCATTTTACACCTTAATCACAACAGCCTATATAAATATTTCCTATATAAATACTCGGATTTTGGATGGCATGAAAATGGAAAGGATTAGAAAAAGCATGTACTCTTTTAAAAAAATATTAAGCCTTCAGATGGATTTTGTTTAATTTTTATCCTCACCCAAGGACATTTTTTTCATTGTTTTTTGAGAGGGAGGGAGGAAGAGACAGAGAGAAACATCGATCAGCTACCCTCTCATTCATGCCTGGACTGGGGATTGAACCCAGAACCTTGGTATGAGCCCTGACTGGGAATTGAACCCACGATCTTTGGTCTGTGTGATGACGTACTAACCAACTGAGCCACAGTGGCTAGGGCAAGCCTCCAGATGGATTTTAAAAACTTAAACATGTTGAATGCTATTGCTATTTCTAGTTAACAAGTAGAAAGGGTGTTTTGTTTTTGGTGGTTCTTAACAGTATACGTTTTTCTTTTCAGCTACTAAGTCAGGATTGTTACCCCCACCGCCTGCGCTCCCTCCGAGACCTTGTCCATCACAGGTAGGAGACATGTTGATTTCTGTTAACTGTTGGGCAGTAGAGAAGTTGTCTCACCACTGTCCTTCCTTTGCAAGGTTGGATTGCCACAGAACTGGCTAGTCAGGTTTCCAAGAGAGCAGAAAGTAGTTCAGTTTCTTCTTATCCAACCAGTCCTCCTAAGCTCATGCGGAAAAGGGAAAGTTTCCTCAATAAGCAACCTAGCAAATGTGTACTAGTTTATACTAGGCTGTAAAGGGTATCCATCTCCTACAGGTCTCTCCCCTCCTCATTGTTGGAGTCAGAGTGTCTCTGTGTACAGGAAGACAGTGGTCCATTGCACTGGCAATTGAGGCTTTCACTATGTCCCCTTAAGGAGCACCTAGATGAGACGAGGCTCTGGATTTGCACCAACAGTAATCCTGGACTTTGTCACAGCAAAATTAGTGGGCATTCTGCCAGCTGCTGCTTTCAAACTGGGGCTTGGGAGCCACCTGGATGAATGAGTGGAAGACCTGTCTGAAAGGGCCTTTGTGACCAGTCTCCTTATCTTTCTCCTGCTGTGCAAGAGCCAATAGTTACTTCCTGGTTGTGAAATGCACTGCTGCTATCAGCAGTCCTCATCTGAGCTGCTTTACGTGGGCTTCCTGCCTGCTTTGGGGTTTAAGTGATGGAAGATCTGATGGGAACTGGGAATTCTCAAGTCACTGTTAATGTATGAGACTGCTTCTTTGTCTACCAGATTTCCCATCACATGCAAACAGTGAGCCTAGCGCTCAACCCAAGCCTTCAATTCAGCTGTATAACTATGGAGATCTTAGACTACAGAAACAGGTGTGGAAGATAAGCAGGCGGAAAGCCCCATGCCATTTCTTTCCCCTCACTCTCCACCTTTCGTTCACTATAAGTGGGGCACACACAGTCAAAAGAGGAGTTCCTATACAATAAACACACAATTGTCTTTAGTCTTTGTGCAGGATTCAATTCTGAATATTGGCCCCAGGAAAAACTTACCTAACCACCTGTATGGGACACCTGAATATTCTCTTTCCCAAACTACTTGTGGTAAAACAGTCTTTTGGGAGACATTACTAGGGCTCTGTGGTAAGACACGTTTGCAGGCTGCTGGGAGATTCCTGCTCTGGGAGATTCCCAGTGCATATGAGCCCATGAAAAGCTTTGAAGTTCTACAGTAAAGAAACCTGGTCAATTTTGTTAAAGCTGGCAATTTCCTAGCTTGTGTGACCATTCATCTCTTTATTTATAAAATACCTATTAATATCTGGAGGGCTTAGTGGTTAGGAAACATTATTATACACCAGTCTTAAGGTATTGGTAAGAACATTTCCAAACCTCTTTCATCTGTCACCTCATCTCTGTATTATGTGATTAAAGTTAAATTTTTATATCTTATGCCAATAGTTTTTTCTAGAAGAGCTGAAAGTGAAAAAGAAAGTTTACTGCACATTAGCTTGGGATTTCAAATTGGTGTTTTCAGTTTATTGTGTTTTCTTCCTCTTTTTTCTTTCTTCTCTTTTCTTTTTGGCAGAACTTAAATTTAATCATAGGTCTCCTATTTCCAGTACCACATGGCAATTCCACTAAATAGACGGTGTTACCTCTTTTTCTCCTACTTAGGTGACCGTCCTTCTTGCTTTCTCTCTCATGAGGTCATTTTTACCACTAAACACTCTAAAGTCTTCTATTAGGTTAATTTTTTAATGTTCCTTTGTATATATGGACAATCTTCCTGACTTTGGGAAAAAATTGTATATACCAGGAACTTCAGGGTGGGGCAAAAGTAGTTTACAGTTGTTTGTATGTAAAATAATATAATAATTAAGAAATAGTAATATATGAATAAACTCTGTTTTGTGTACTCACAAATGTAAACTCCTTTTGCCTTAACCTATACTTAACTACAGAGATTTTTTTTATGGGGCGTAAACTGTAGTACCTAGGGTAGAAAGCAGGAAGCCTGGTATAATTAAAATCATTATATTTATTAGTAATTTTTAAAAGAGATTGATAGAAAATGTGCATGGATTATTCTTGGATTTAAAATTTTCATGGTATTTAACTTGCTAAATGGGGAAAACCAGATTATAATAAACAAGAAAACATTTTATTCTCTAGAAAGAAACACTTTTTAAAACTATGTGGCCAAGCAGTGATGTACTTGCAGGTTTAAAGTATATAAGAGAAAAGAGTTTGTGTGTTTGTAGCTATGCACACAAAGGTATATTTTGATCATTTCTACATACGCCAAAAGTGTATCTCTACTGTTACCAAGACAGAGAGATGAGGTATAAATTTTCAGCATAAAACACCATTTATCTGGCCTCTACTTATACCAAGCACCACTGTGATATGAACATCTGGATTAAGTTATACAAATGGGGCCCTGGCGTTAGGAGAAGGAATACATTCAAAGAAACAGATCTTTTTATTTTTCATACTGTAGGTAAGATCAAGAAGGACCCAGTGACTGCATGAAGAATCAAGTGGTTGGGGTCCCACGTTTTCCTGTGGACAGGCTAGAGAGCAGGGCATGGTATTTTGGCTTAGCTCAGAAGAGGTGGCATACTTGAACAAAAAAAGACTGATTCATAGCATAAATGACTAAAAGGTAATTAAGGTTAACTGTTTTGTAGGGCGCAGTATTAAAATGAGAGTTAGTTGAACTTACTAGCTCACTGTGTGCATATAAACTGAGTGAAATGCCTGCCATCTACAGTGTTGGTGCTTGTCATGGAGGTCAGTTCTCTGTTAGGGGCCTGTTTGGTACTTCAGTAGGTAAATCCCGTTGATGGTGTTGATATCATGCCAGATTTCTTATGGCAATTGTGATAGAGCTGCAGCTTCAGTGTAATCATCTTTACTAAAGAAAAGATTTTTTGATATAAAGCATAATCTTTTCAATTTTATATTAGTGCCATATTTGATGAACTGGGGCTCCCTGCAGACTAATGTACTCTGAATTTTCCTATTTATGCCACTATTGTCTCACAATATGATGGCAGCTGTTCCTCACCAGCAGTCTGATGAGTACTAAAGTAGCACTATAAGATGAAAGCACTGTGGAAGAAGCATTTTATCAATACTTTTAAGCTTACAGAGACAGAGGAAGACTTTGTGGAATGGCTGAGGTGACAAATGAAATGAGTTTTAAAGAAACAAGGGAACTTTTCTTTTTAGGTGACTGAGACATTCAGAGCTTTACTGTAGAGAAAAAAACAAATGCAAAGAAACAGGCATGTAAAGAGGTCTCCATGTGTTCCAGGAACTTCCCAGAATTTGAAAGCTGTGAGATTTTGGGGAGAGATACTTAGTTTTGGGGGTGGCAGTGAAAAAACCAAGTGGCCTGCTCACTGCAGGCCTGCTGGTACCAGAGCTGTGGGAGAGGAAGGGCCTCCTGACGAGAGTTCTGTCTGGGGAGCAGCCCTTGAAGACTGAGCACAGGGTGTCACTTAGTCCATGGATACTAAGCCTTGTGCACACTGGACTCATCTGGGGGCTTTAAGCCTACTGAGGTCTGGGTCCCACCCCCCCAAGATATTGATGTGGGATGAGGCCCGGGAACTGGGAGCTTTAAGCAGCTCTCCAAGTGATTCTGAAATGCAGCCAGAATTGAGAAGCACTGAAGAGGTAGGATTGCAGAAGAGGAAGGATTGCTCAGTGAAGAAGCTGAGAATATAAGGGATTTGTTGATGCTGTGCCATGAATTCTTCAAGGGCACAGTGGAAAGTTTTCTTGAGATGGGGAGGGTGGGAAGTGGAAGGTCAGGTTAAAGGGTGTACTCAGATCCTATGGGGACAAGAACCCAGATCCCAACAGTGGCCTGGGAATCTTGGGCTTCTTGTGATGACTGACGTCAGCAGTCTCAGAGGGCACTATGGGAAGGTCTTGCTGGAAGAACTAGCCACTTTGTGCCGTGGTCCTGTATGTACTGTTGTGAAGTACTAGCCATGAACACAGATGGCTAATCTCTCATCTAACTGGCATGTGCCTAGAGTCACGTCCTTAAGGTAGTACTGAACCCCACAGGAATATGCTGGGCACGCTGCTTTATTTCAGAGCCAGACTTCTTAGATAAAACTTTTTGTAAAATATTGCCTTCATTTCATTTAGAAGGAAAGACTGAGGCTCATGTAAACTCATATGGCCATTTGTAGGCCCTGAACTTCTGAAATATTTGACAGTCTGTGCTTTAAAAAAATACCCTGTCTTTTTAAATTAATATCCTATCACTTCAAGTGTTCTTTCCATAACTTAATATACAGCTGATGACATAAGATAGTAAATTCTCCTGGGGGAAATTAAAAGTTTTAGAGCTCTTCCTTTTTTTTTTTGGAGATTACTGGTGATTATGTAAGTCTCTTACTAGGGTTATCTAATACATTTGTAAGATGTAAATTTGATTAAAGTATAACATGCATGCTGAATCCATTTTAACAATACTAAATCCACTTTTAAGAAAGTAAAATGAAGTATCTCAATTGGCAATTTTCCAACATGTATAAGAAAACAGGAAGCAACATTCTTTAAACAATGTGGAAATGTCATTTCTTCTAAAATTTCATGGTATTTTTCTTTATCAAGTAAAACTCAGTGGACATACATCAAATACTGTGGGACCTTTTGCTATAATATATTCAAGTGGCCCTGTGTAATATGTATTAGTTACTGAATTACTTTTAATACACTGGCTATATAGATAACGTGTATTTGTGAGCTTTCTAAAGTATATACAACAGCCTGATTTTCGCTCATCAAAATATAAATTTAGTATATCTCAAGAGGTATTTCTCTCATGTACTAGAAACTCAGTAATTACTCTGAAGAGAATCTACAAACATACATCACCTAAGATACCACCCTCATTTTCTTCCAAAGTGTTACTCTCTTCTCTCCTACAGTGCATGCTCTGGGTTAGCTGAAAATCACAGTATGTTAAGGAATATTTCAGTGGTTAAGGAAAGAAGATCTAGGCCCAGGATTATCTTCATCTGATGGTGAAAGAACATACTGAAAGCTGTACAACACTGGGTGAATGTGTCTGTCTGTAGTCTTATTCTTAGCCCCAAGACTGTGTACCTCTATGGCTTTGTGGAGAGTAAGAAAATTGGTCTCACAGACTTCCTGCCTTTTCTGTAGAATGAGAAAATTAGACTAGATGGATCCTTCTAGTGCTTAAGGTCTCTGATTCTGTGTTTTATTCTTCTGTTCAAGGAAAATTTTGTTGCAAATATAGATGAAACATCATAAAATACACTTAGGGGATAAGGTGGCTTAGAATCATTTCTCCCTGCTCTCCCCTGCTAAGTACAACTGAAAACCCTGGATGTAATATAACAAAATGAGGACTTCGAAAGATGTAAAGAGGAAAGTGGAATGGCTAGGGTCATAGGACTTGAGGAATGACATGGCAGTGAGTTCCCTGAAATTTTGTAAGTCTCACATGTATCCTGAACTGGGCATCATAGAGGCCTACAACCTGGAACCACCAACAGATATAGACAAAAGCCCCATGAAAAGTCTACTGTCTAGCATAGCTAAAGGATTGAGAAAGGGGCAGCCAACCTGGGTATAAATCTTTTTGACAACAGCTGCCCTACCCAAGCCAATTACCATGGATTGCCCCTCCCTCTGATGTCAACAGAGACTGACTGGGGAGTCTGGTATTTTGTCCCTCACCTGATGGCAACCAGCCCAGGGTGGTGCTTTTTTACCTGGCAGAGATGACTTCAACAGGGACCAAAGAGGGAATCAATCTAGCCTCCTAACCCCAATCTGATGACAGCAGGCGGCCTGGGGAGGCATTTTATATACCCACAGTCTCACTGGAGAGTGAGACTTTCCCAGGTAGGCAAAAACTCAAGGGGGTTGTCACTAGTAGACCTGCCCTGTAGGAAATGCTAAAGGGAGTCTTCCAGGCTGAAATGAAAGGGTACTAGACAGTACCTTGGAGCATACAAAAAAATGAAGAGTAGTAAAGGTAGCTACGTTGGTAAATATAAAAGCCAGTAGTGCTGCAGTATTGATTTGTCACTCCTCTTTTATTTCTATATGACTTAAAAGGAAAATGTTTATAACAATAATTGTATATTATAAATGGGCACATGTATAAATATGCAACTTGTTGCTAATAATATAAAGAGGCAGTGAGCCTGTAAAGGAGCAGAGTTTTTGTATATTACTGAAACTAAGTCAGTATTAATTCAAACTTGATTCTTAAATAGTTAAGATGTTAACTGTAATCCCTAGGGTAACCACTTAGTGGTTTCCCTAGGGTAACCACTAAGGAAAAAAACTGAAAAATATGAAAAAACTGAAAAAAAGAGAAGGCAATAAAAATGGTACACTAGGGGAAAAAAGGAATCACAAAAGAAAACAATGATGGAGAAATTGAGGAACAAAGCAGGCATAAGACATAGAAAATAAATAGTAAATCTTTCCTTACTAGTACTAGTTTAAATGGATTAAATCTCTAGTTAAAATGCAGAAACAGAATGGATTAAAAAAATATCCAGCTAGATGATGTCTACTCACCTTAGATCCAATGATGCAGATAGACTGAAAGTAAAGGATGGAAAAAGATATCTCATGCAAATAATAACTAAAAGAGAGCTGGGGTGCTTATACTAACATCAGAAAAAGTAGACTTTTAAGGCAAAAATTATTATAAGAGACAGGACATTATGTATTGATGAGGGTCAATCTTTAAGAAGATAAACTTATAAACATATACATACCTAACAATAGTGCCAAAAAATGTGTGAAGCAAAACCTAACAGAATTGAAGGGAGTAATAGTTCTACAATAAGAGAGACTTCAGTATCTCATTTTCAATAATGGGTAGAATAACTAGACAGAAGACCAGTAAGGAAGTAGAGGACTTGAACACCACCATAAATCAACTAGCCTAAGACGTATCTATAGAACATTCCACCCAACAGCAGTAGAATATACATTTTTCTCAAGTGTACATTGAATGTTCTCTAGGATAGACCATAAGTTAGGCCACAAACATGTCTCAATAAATTTAAAAAGATCAAAATCATAGAAAGTATTTTGTCTGACCACAATGGAATAAACCAGAAATCAATAGCAGAAGTAAAACTGGAAGAGTCACTAATATATGGAAATTAGACAACATATTCTTAAAAAATGAATAGGCCAAAGAAGAAATTACAAGTGAAATAGAAAATACCTTGAGACAAATGAGAACAAAACATAGGAAAACCTATGGAATGCAGTGATAGGAAATTTATAATTGTAAACACTTATATTAAGAAAGAAGGGATCCAGGACCTTGAAGGCATTATCCTAAGTAAAAGAAGTCAGACATAGAAAGACATATACTGTATGATTTCACTTATATGTGAAATCTAAAAAAAAAAAAAAAAACTCAGAAAAAATCAGATTTGTGGTTACCAGAGGCAAGGGGGTAGGGGGGAGAAGAATTGGATGAAGATGGTCAAAAGGTACTAACTCCCAGTTAGGAGATAAGTAAACACTGGGGGTGTAACGTACAGCACGATGACTATCGTTAACACTGTTGTATGCTGTATTTGAAAGTTGCTAGAAGAGTAGATCCTTCCTAAAAGTTCTCATCACAAGGAAAAATATTTATTGCAACTACTGGTATATGAGCAGAATGTATGTTAACTGAACATCATGGTGATCATTCACAATATGTGTATGTCAGGGCATTATGCGGTAACTGTAAACTTACACAGAGCCTGCATGCTAGTTATATTTTAATAAAACTAGAAGAAAGAGAGGAACCAAAATCAATAAGCTAACTTTGCATTGTAAGAAACTAGCAAAAGAAGAGTGTCCTAAATGCAAAGCTAGGTGAAAGAAGGAAACATTAAATAATAGAGTGGGGATAAATGAAATGGAGGATAGAAAAACAATGGAGAAATCATTGAAAATAAAAGTTAGGTTTTGGAAAGATCAACAAAATTGACAAACCTTTAGCTAGGTGGATCATGAATGTATTTAAGCTTGTGTTGTCCTCTGGTCAAAATACAAGGCCGTATTTTACATTAAAATCAGGTTTTGATAAATTTATCTCACTGCAGATAACATTATTTTGAATTTGTCAAGGGTAAATACTCCAGTAAAATGATTCCATTTTGTGGAAGGTATTTTTTTCTGTATTGACTTTGACAGTACATTTTATTCTGCGTTCCCTAGTTGTAGAATGGGTTCATAGATTATTCAAAGAGCTAATCATAGCTCCAGGTTGGTGTAGCATGAAGAAACAGTTGTGGTTTAGACCAACATGTGTTGGTTAAATCTCGAGAGTTCTGCAAGTCCTCTTATATGAATTTATTAAAGGAAATTGAAAACTAGTCTCAGACAGAACTGAGTGAGAAATTAAAAAGTCAAAGGAAATGGCTGTAATGATAAGTTCAAGGAGAAGCAAGAGTGAGAAATAGTGATGAAATACTTGCACTGAAATAGGTGAGAAAAGATTTAAGTCTAAACCCCTCCTTTTTAAAGGCACACTCAAAGTTTCCCAACTATCAACAAATGCCGTAAGAATTTATCCTAAGAACTAGTTTTAAAGAGGTGAAGAGTTGTATGATGATATTTTAGTATTATCAATATACCTAGGAGTAGAATTTCTGGTTAAGGCTTTGTATACGCACCTAATAGAATATTAGACATCTATTATATTGCAAAAGAGGGGTAAGAGCTGAACACAAATGTTTCTTGGTTGTACTACATAAAAGTACATAATAAACCTTTGACACTAGGGTTTTCTGCTCTCTCAGGATAATCTTGAAGGTCCATGGAACATAGCGATTGAGCCCTTTGCTATGATTGGATTTTGAATCAATTTCTCAGTGTTACTAGCCAATGTTCCCTTCCCCGTGGGTCTCTGGGGTTCTTGACTCCTCAGTGAAATTTCTACTAACTCTTAGCAGTGTAAAGGGATCACTTAAGTAATTCATTTACACTTTACCTATCTTTAAGTGTGTTGTCTATTTTTGGGAGACTCTATGTGAGTAGTGTGTGTGTGGATTGAGGTGTCTGTGAGGGTTTCCAGACGCTCCGGTCCTAAATGTCGGTGTCTACCGTTAAGCATTTGGAAGTAGACTACTAAGTAATTGGTAGAAGTTTGAATAGATGTTATGGTGGGGAAATTAGGCAGTTTTTTAAAGATTTCCTCTTACAATTAAGGATTGTAGAAAAGGAAAAAATGTTCTCTGATATGACAATTAGACTGAAAAGTCAGTCACAGCTTTATCAGAATAAAATGACCATTGCAAGCTACTTTTGGAGATCATAGTTTCAGAACTTGTGATAAGACGTATAATAATGCATAATCATATAGTTAGGATGACTCCAGCAATTGTGAGGTTCAAATAAATAGCTTACTGATATATATCATCTGGTATTTAGGGTTTTTTTTTTAATCCGAGTTCTGTGGATAGTAAACTCTTATTGCTTCTTCCCTTAAATGGTAATTTTGCTGTATACAGAATTCTAATTTGAAGCTTATTTTCCCTCAGCATTTTGAATATATTACCTCCTCTTCTGGCATTTTATTGCTGCTGTCATTGAGAATTCTGTCAATCTATTTTTGGTTTGTTTGGAGTTTTGTTTTCTCTAGGGTGGCTTTTAAAATTTTATCATTATTTTCCGTGTTCTGTTTCAATTTCACTGTGATGTGTCTAGGCATAGATTTGAACTTATTTATTCCAAGATGACACTTGGTGTGCATTTTCCATCTGAAAAATCATGTCTTTAATTTTAAAACACTCTTAATCACATTTCTATTTATTTCTTCTATTTTCTTCTCGAATTCCAATTAGCTATGTTTCTATACCTGTCAACAAATCTTTTATTTTAGTAATGGTTCTTTTATCTTTTTATGTTGTGATCTCTTTCTTTAGACTGGCTCTGGATGAAGTCTCTGTCTTCCAAATTAATAACTCTTTTTATATAACTGTGTATGAGTCCAGGTTTTATAATCTATTTTTAAATATTAATATGTTCTTGTTTCACTTTTCCCAATTTCTGTTACATGCTTACCTTTTCCTTTTTTAAGATGTGTTCCCTAACTTTGGGAACTTTCTCTTAACTTTGGGAGGATTCTAAACATAATTTTTTTTAAAGACTATTTATTTTTAGAGAGGGAAGGGAGGGATGGAGAGAGAGAGAAAAACATCAATGTGCGGTTGCTGGGGGCCACAGCCTGCAACCCAGGCATGTGCCCTGACTGGGAATCGAACCTGCGATGCCTGGTTTGCAGCCCGCGCTCAATCCACTGAGCTACACCAGCCAGGGTGTAAACATAATTTTTAAAAGTCATTTTAAATTTGTTCTATTTTTATTTTTGTTGGGGTCAATTGAGTTTAATTATTTATTTATTGGCTGTTTTTAGCATGGAGTTTTTTTCTTCATGCTTTCTGGAAATTTGTGTAGCAGTCTTCTTTTGAATTGGAGTTTAAATTTCATTCTCCGTTCTCCGAGTACCTGTCTTTTCTTTCTAGCAGTTCAAGGGAGTCTCCACCAGCCACACCCCACATACCTGTACTCATGGGCCTCCAGCCCAGGCCCAGTTCTTATACTTGAGGTTCAGCACTCCCACCTGGTTCACATGTCAGGGGTCATGCAGATGGCACCAGGTGTGGCTTGGCCTAAGACCAGGCTGCAGTGCTATATTTGCTTCCACTCCCTTTCGTAAGCAGACAGCCTTAAGCGCCTTCAGACTCCATCCTGGTTTTGCAACTTTACAGGGAGTGAAATGCCACTTTAGCCTTTGGCTTCGCCTCATGTGAGGCATTTAAATCCCTGTTACTCTGCCGTGCATCAGCTCCCAGATGCCACTACCTGCTTCTGAACTGTCAGCCTGGCCTATACTTTGTGTTCTGGCCCCACAGGGATCTTTATCTGCTTCCAAGTCTGTCTTAGTATTTTTAATGTTAACACTGTTGGGGACAGAACTGTAGGAGCCCACATCTGTCATTTAACATTGTGTTATAGAAGAGGAAGCTGAGGTTCAAAAGTAGAAGTGAGCCCCTTGAAACCTCACAGCTAGTGAGTGACAGAGCTAGCTCTTGTAGACAAGGAGAGCTCAGAGTGGTTTCTGTGGAAGTGCTGGAAATTTCATGGTAAGCATTTAGGGGGAGAGAGAGAAAAGAATTTATTGTGTGCCACAAAAATTAACTATAGATCTGCTAGGCAAAAATTAATAAGAATTACTAGTCTCAGTGCCCATCAGTAATTTTCTAAATGTGAAGTATTTTGTTATATTAAGCTAAAATGCTTATTTTAAAGTGCCTTCCCCAGTGCAGACTTACATTCATCTAGGCCAAAAGAGCTTTCATATTTTGACCAGTGGGTCATATTTGGTGTAGCAAAAGGCCAAGTATAACCCTTATCCTGCCTTCCAAAAGGGAACAAAAAGGCAGAACTTCTGCATCATAAATAATTAATTACAAAACTGATTTTAGAAGTATACAAACTGTACTTGAACATTCATTTAAATAAAAAAAAGAAAAAAAAAGAAGTATACAAACCATAGAGGCATTGTGACTCTCCATTTATTTTATTAATTTATCAAGCTCTTAAGTACAGTGCTTATGTGCCAGATACTCTTCTTCCAAGTGTTTTACACATATTAATTCCTTTAATCGTAGCAACCATATGCAATAAATTCTGTTGCTATCCTTATTTTGCAGATAAGTAAACTAAGGCATAGAGAACTTTAGGAATTTTCCCAAGGCCCCTCACAGCACGTAAGAGTTAAACCTGGGATCCTGCCGTGGCTGGTGTAGCTTAGTGGATTGAGCACGGGCTGCAAACCAAAGCATCGCAGGTTCGATTCCCAGTCAGGGCACATGCCTGGGTTGCAGGCCTTGGCCCCCAGCAACCACACATTGATGTTTCTCTCTCTCTCTCTTTCTCCCTCCCTTCCCTCTCTAAAAATAAAGAAATAAAATCTTAAAAAAAGATATATTGGTTAACAATTAAAAAAAAAACAACCTGAGATTCTGACCCTACAGTGCAGGCTCCTCCTCCTGTGCTGTGTTATACAGCCATATCTCAGAATTATTTTCTTAACCTCTCCTTAACAACTGAGTTGACACTTTATCAGGGATACATTTTACATTATGAAACCTCTTAAATCAACTTTTCCCCAACCACTGATAGCTTGTTTTCTTTCTTAGGTCCCCCCTCATTATTATTTGTGTTCATGACATTATTATGTAAAACTTACTTTGCTAACATCATTGCTTTGGAAGATGCCATAAGTTCATCTAATAATTTATCAGGTGTCAATGGAATGCACTTACCATAGGCCCACATTTTGCTTAGAACTGCAGGAACACAAAGGTATGCTCCTTATACTGTAGCTTCTTTAGCCTTCCTCACCCTCATGCCTAATGCCATCCATTCTTAGTTTCTCATGGTGTACATATAACTGTGTCATTTTTTCTGTGTCTCATTTAAACCCATTTCCTCATACATTCACACCTCAGTACTTGGTGGCTTCAGAATTTGTCAAGCCCTGTACTCATTACATTTTGACAAGAAAAAAATGTTTCAGCACTCAGCACTTGCTCAGGACTTGTTACACTTGCTAGAACTTGTATGAGTCACAATGCTGCCCTCCAAGAGAAATGCTTCATTGTTCCGTACTCATCAGTTTCGGCACTTGTCATGCGTTCTGGAACGCATTATTGACGAGTACCAAGGTACCACTGTACTTTATTGTTAACATTTGTAAGCAATAGCTGGTCACCATGTTTCCTATAACTAACAAACTTGCCCAGTTTTCCCCCTAGGAGTCAGCTATGGTTGGTTTCTAGGTTCCTGAACCAAGGGAATCCTCGTTTGTCTTCTCTGATCCCCACCACCATACAGTGACAGAAACCAAGAAGCACTCCTAAGTGTCAGGGGAGGAGCAAGTACAGAAGTGAGGCAGAATGGGAAGGCGCTCAAATGTGCTATGATGTTAATGAGAAAAGACAATGGAGGACAACCAGAAGTCAGACCCAAAGGAGGCAGTTTTTAACCACTCTGACAGAGTGGTTAAAAACATGGGCTCGGGGTTCAACTCCTATCTCTGCCTCTTACTGTCTGTGTGTGTTTGGGCAACTTACGTAGCCTCTCTGTTTCTCAATTTCATCATCTGTAAAGTGAGGACAATGGTAGTGTCTACTGTTATAGGGTTCTCATTATGCTCAACTGAGTTCATATCCATAAAGCACTTAGAACAGTGCCTGGCATATGGTCAGCCCTCAATGACTATTAGCTGTTAGTAATTATTATCATTCCAGGCCCAGTGAAACAGCGGCAGGGTCCAGTTGGAAAACAGAACAGATTCAGGATAATGAGAAGTCAGCGGCCACAAGCCCAGAATGATTGCTGGACTAAACTACTTACTGAATTACTTAGTAGAATGACATTCTTTCCCACTCCTATGACCTTTCACAGGCTATATCAGGGGTCAGCAAACTATGGTCTGTAGGCCAAATCCACATCATCACCTCTTTCCAAAAATCATGTAAATGAGAAGATAAATCAATGGAAAGACAAATTGGCCTCCCCATCAGCCTTTTAACCTACTGTCTGCTGACTCAAGGACTATAATTGATTCCTGTCTCTGTAGTTTAGGGCTTTGCCTTGAGGACCTTTATCTGACCAAGCTGTTCTGTCTTTCAGACTTTCTGAGCAAAACCTTGAGCAAATATCCTTTATTCAACTGGCAGCCTCAAAAGCTTGCAGTGGGTGGCCCTTCCCAACTCTGTGTTTCACAAGCACAATTAGAAGAAACCAGACTAAGACCTCACCTTTAGGGTGAGGAAGAGGGCAATATGCCTGTTAGGGATAGCAGGATAAAGTATTTCTTTCCTCCAGACTCTCCCCTGAGGACCCTGCTCTGCTCAGTAGGTATCACCAACTGGTGTGCTGATAAACCTTTGCTCTAATTTTTAGCCTTTGCTGATGTCTGTGTTGTAAATCCTCCCACTGTGGCTGATTGCAGGTGGAGTTGAGAAGCAATGTGTACCACCATCATTGGCTCATTGGTACCAGCATGCTCCGGCTTTTTATTTGCTTTTATTTTACTTTATTATTATTATTTTTAGTTTTGGGCACTGTTTCAGCACAGTCCCAGAATGTGCTGTTAGAAATGGGCCATATTTTTGAAGTCACTAGAGATGAATCTTCCCTCTTATTTACATTTAACTTGTACCACTAGGTGGCACTTTAAGGACATTACAGGAAATTGGCTCTACTACATTAATTTTTTTTTTACTTTATATTGAAGTATTATTTGCATATTGAAAAATGCACATTGAACATGCAGCTCAGTGAATTTTCACAGACAGAATACGTGTGTAATCAGCACTGCAGTGAAGAAACAGAATGTTACTAGAACCCCAGAAAGTTCTTCTTATGCTATTTTCCAGGTTCTATCCCTTTTTCTCAGGGTTACCCATATTCTGACTTCTGACAGCATAGATTAGTTTTACTGGTTTTCTACCTTATATAAATGGAACCATGCAGTATATATTCTTGTGTCTGGTTTCTTTTGTTTAAATGCTGTTTGTGTGATTCATTCATATTGTGTGTAATTATAGATCATTGCTGTATAGTATTCCATTGTGTGCGCAAATATATCGCTGTTTTCTACTGTTGATGGGCATTTGAGTAGTTTTCAAATTTTGACAATTGTAAGTAATGCTTCTACGCACATACATGTACAAGTTTTTGAGTAGATGTAGGTTTTCATCTCTTTTGCGTATATACCTAGGAGTAGAATTTCTGGGGCATAGAGTAAGCATCTGTTCAGGTTTACTGAATGCCACCAAACAGTTTTGTAAAGTGTTTGTAGTGATTCACACTCTATAAACAGTGTTCCTAGTTCAGTTCCACACCCTCATCAATACTGAATTTCTTTCATGTTCGCTGGGTCCTAACTCTTACATAATTTTTATAGCTCCCTCTCGAGCCAGTTATTTCTAACTGAATTGTTTGTAAAGCTACATTCCTCTGATGGCCTAGCTTATGCAGGAAGGATGGTGTCAATCCAAAAGGGGACTTCTATCAGTCTAAATATGAGCTATCAGTAGTTAGAAAAGATGTTACTCAAACATTTCACTACTAATGCAGAGCAATGGAACTGGGTAGGGAGTTCAAAATTATAAGTGTGGTAAAACTTCAGGTGAAGCTGGGACTTTGAGGAACTTTGAGATTTTTATATACTTTAGGTATTGTTGCCAGGCCTATATATGTTTAACATCTGGGACTAGCAAAAAAAGATTTCTAAAGGCCTCATAACCAGATGCCTTTGAACTGTGATGGTGGTGAGTGCCTGTTTTAATAAGGGTCTGTGTGGTGTGGTACAAGACATGCAGATGGCGCCTTTCTTTAGCCTTGCCCAATGGGAAACATGAGTCTCAAGAGAATCCTGCCACAGGTTGCCTTTTCCGCGAGGTCCATGTTGTTGGCTCTGCAGGTGGCAGTATAATATGGCCTTAGCTATGTGATGAGTAGAGCGCGGGGCTTAGACTTCACTCAGGTCTCTGTTCCATTGCTAGAAATTGGAACTAGAAGAACAAAACCCTAGTCATGCTCAAAATATTTGTCTTGTAGATCAAAATACAGTGCCAAGAATCCTATAGTTGTAATAATAAGTCTGTCTCATGGATGTTATTCATAATCCATTGGGTTCCAGGAATTCCCAAGGGATTATGATGTGTAACTACTATATCCAGGGATTAGTTGCCCATTATAGTTACTGATTATCCATGTCCATCGGAATTGTCCCTGAGCTTCTCTGTCAGTGTTCCCTTGGGTGTCTCCAATGTCAGACTGGCCAGCTGTAGGAAGGACACGAAAGACATTCACTGCCTGAGATTTCTGTGCTGAGGCGGCCATGATGAAACCTGAAAGTCTGGAAGGGCTTTTCTTTTTGAAAGTTTCTTCCCTCTATTATAGGTAGCAATAATATTTGGTGCCAGAAATTTGGAGTATGGGTAGCCTGCTTTAGTGGATCTGCTTATAATCTAAACTGGTGTCACACTTGATCAGTTTAGGTTTTAATCTTCTGGCAAGAAGGGAAAAGTCCCTTATGTTGAATTGGCTGCTACTTGCAATAGCAGATCCTACCTGGGAAACCAATTGTAATTTTACTTCTGATTATGATAGTAACTGCCATTATTGAACAGTTACTATATAATCGTGCATCACACTCTAGACATATCTTTCACTTAATCTTCACAATCCTAAGAGTTTAGGTGGATTATCTTCTTTTGCAAAGAAATTGTGGCTCAGAGAGGTTAAGCACATGACCAGGCTATACACTAAGCAAGTGCAAAGCCTGGGTTTGATTGCAAAGCCTATGCCCTGTAACTGCTGTGCTCCGTGGCTCCAGTTACTGTGGGATGAATTCTTGACTTGTGCACTGAAATGTGAAACAGTGTTGGGTTCATTACTAACTCATTGCACACATTGATCAGGAGATCTGCTATTTGCTGGCATTCAACTTAGGCAGCAGGAAAACGATAATGAAACAAGACATAGGTGCTACCCTCTAGGTGATGCTTATACTTCTGCTCCATATTTCCGTCTCTTACAGGCAACTTTGGTTATGGTTTTTTGTAATTGTTCTTACAGAGTATTCAGTCCTTTGGATTGATTGGGGGAATGATGGGGTTTGCTGTGGCCGGTGTGATTCTGGTCATTGGTTTTGCATCTTCTATTCCTGGGTTTGACCATGTAGTTTTCTGGTGTGCCCTTAACCTAGCAGAGATGGGGGCCAGGTAAAAGTTAGGCACCAAATGACATTTAAAATACCAATAAATTGGTAGAGATGGCCTACAGACTGTAGCAGGATTGTCTGCTCATCTGCCTAGAATTTAGCCACTGCCTTTGTGATTCCTAGCCTTGGAATCTGCCTGGATTCCTGGGTGATAAATAGAGCTTGAGTTTCTTTTTCTAATCTGTCAGTAGCAAGAGGATTATGAGTTGTTAAGGTGTCACCAATTATTCACACCTTAGCAATTAGTTCAGCAATTAAAGTACTTATTTTTAAAATGATATTTGACTCTCTTTGTTGCGAATTTGACTTTTATTTTTTAAATATATTTTATTGATTATGCTATTTTAGTTGTCCCATTCCCGCCCGCTTTATTCCCCTCAGCTCTGCACACCCCCTCCCGCCCACATTCCCCCCGCTTTAGTTCATGTCCATGGGTCATACATATAAGTTCTTTGGCTTCTACATTTCCTACACTACCAGTGTAACCTCCCCCTGTCTCTTTTGTACCTACCAGTTATGCTACCTATTCTTTGTACCTTTTCTCCCTCTCTTCCCCTCCCACTCCCCCACTGATAACCCTCCATGTGATGTCCATTTCTATGGTTCTATTCCTGTTCTAGTTGTTTGCTTAGTTTGTTTTTGTTTTTTAGATTCAGTTGTTGATAGTTGTTTGTTGTCACTACAGTTCATAGTTTTTGATCTTCTATTTCTTAGCTAAGTCCCTTTAATATTTCATATAATAAGGGCTTGGTGATGATGAACTCCTTTAACTTGACCTTATCTGAGAGGCACTTTATCTGCCCTTCCATTCTAAATGAAAGCTTTGTTGGATAGAGTCATCTTGGATGTAGGTCCTTGCCTTTCATGACCTGGAATACTTCTTTCCAGCCCCTTCTTGCCTATAAGGTCTCTTTTGAGGAATCAGCTGAGAGTCTGATGGGAACTCCTTTGTAGGTAACTATCTCCTTCTCTCTGGCTGCTTTTAAGATTCTCTCCTTATCTTTAATCTTGGCTAATGTAATGATGATGTGCCTTGGTGTGTTCCTCCTTGAGTCCAACTTCTTTGGGACTCTCTGAGCTTCCTGGACTTCCTGAAAGTCTATTTGCTTTGTCAGATTAGGGAAGTTCTACTTCATTATTTGTTCAAATAAGTTTTCAATGTGTTGCTCTTCCTCTTCTCCTTCTGGCACCCCTATAATTTGGATGTTGGAATGCTTAAAGATGTCCTGGAGGTTCCTATGCCTCTCCTCATTTTTTTAAATTCTTGTTTCTTCATTCTGTTCTGGTTGAATGTTTGTTTTTTCCTTCTGGTCCACACCATTGATTAAAGTCCCAGTTTCCTTCCCATCACTGTTGGTGTTGGTTCCCTGTATATTTCCCTTTATTTCACTTAGCATTGCCTTAATTTTTCCATCTAATTTGTGGCCAAATTCAACCAACCCTGTGAGCATCCTGATTACCAGTGTTTTGAACTGTGCATCTGATAGGTTGGCTATGTCTTCATCGCTTAGTTCTATTTTTTCTGGAGCTTTGATCTGTTCTTTCATTTGGGCCTTTTTTTTTTTTTTTTGTCTCAGCGCGCCTGCTACGTGTAAGGGGCGGAGCCTTAGGTATTCAGCGGGGTGGAGCAACCCACGTCGCTTCGTTGTGACGCTGTACGTGGGGAAGGAGTCGAGAGGGAACAATGGCGCATTCTACATTCTCTGCTGGATTTCAGTCACTTTCCCCGCTACCCACGAGCAAAGTGGGCACTTCTGGTGCTGATTCCCAGGTGGGTGGGTTTGTATACGTTCTAGGACCCTGTGGGTCTCTCCAACAAACTCTCCTGTGAGGCTGGGAGTTTCTCCCGCTGCTGCTTCAGTCCCCACAGGTATTTTCAATCCGTGGTTTGAGGCTTTATTTCCCCGTGCTGGGGCCCCGGGTTGCAAGGTCTGTCTTACTCCCCAGGCGTTCCTCCTGGTTTATCCGCACATGAATGTGTGACCGCCTCTCCAGCAGTGCTGCCTTGCCATCTGCCAGCTGCAGCCTTGCCTGCCCTGCTCCACAATCCATGGCTTCGCTGGGTCCACCAGCCACTGCCTTGCCTGCCCTAGTTTTCCACCACTACTTTGCCAAGAGTCCTCTCCACCTGGCTGCCCATCTCTGCCCCTCCTACCGGTCTGGATGAATGTTTCTTTTTTAACTCCTTGGTTGTGGGACTTCCATACATTTCGATTTTCTGTCAGTTCTGGTTGTTTTTGTTTTTAAATTGTTGTTGTCCTTCTTTTGGTTGTGTGAGGAGGCACAGTGTATTTACCTACTCCTGCATCTTGGCTGGAGGTCTGCAAATTGGACTTTTAAACAAGTCTTATTGCCGAAGATTTTGCTCAGCTTCAATTATTTATTTATTTATGGGACCATATTGCAAATACTCTTTATTCCCTCCACGGTAAGTGGAAAAGAAAACAATTAAGAATCCTAGTTAGTTTTTGCTGGAGAATTTGTGGTCTTTTCCAGACTAGGACCTCATTTGGATACTTGGTTTTCTCATCTTTTAAATGAAGAGTTTGGACCATCAGTGGTTCCCAGTTGGTCTGGGCTGGCTTCATAAAAATCACCCAGGGAGCTGGTTAAAATAGAAGTTTCTAATGCTCCACCCTTAGGAGATTATAATTAGGGAAGTCTAGGGTAGTATATAAATGTCTGTAACTTATAAAAATTCCCTAGATAATTGTCCTTTGCAGCTGTATTTGGGATCCACTAGGCTAGATGGTCTAGAACAAACAGAATTGAGTTGGGAAGAAACTTCTGGTATGTTTGAAGATTCAGGTAAAAAATGTGCCCGGAGCGGGTTTAATATGGGCAAACTAATGCAGTTGTGATGCAGAGGTAAATTGTAGTCAGTTGATGGAAGGCCTTTCACTGGCTGAGGGATTGTATTGTGTGCCATAGGCCTTAGAGACCCACAGAGGGTCTTTGAGAAAAAGTATTTTGATGAGAAGGTGCTTTACTTTACAAAGTAGTTCCTCAGTGGTGTGCAGGATGGTTTGGACTGGGAGGAAAAACTGAAGGCTGGAAAAAGACCCACTGAAGTTTCTGCAGCAGCCCAGTCAGGAGGTGTGATGAGCATCTGGACTCAGATGGGTGCTATGGGACCTCTGTAAAGCTGGCCTGCCTGGATCTGAGGCATGTTGTTTTTAAGCTACTTACAAAAATCCATAATTTATCAGTGTTGTGTTCATCTGCTTTAAGTATTATAATGAATAATTTTTATTGTTTGTGTCCAGAAGGTTTTGAAAGAGCCCAGTAAATAAATTCATGCAGAGTATTGAGCAGCAGGAACAACAGCTGCTACTGTAGGGAAGGAGGGAGGGCAGGGGGAGGGAAGGGAGCCCATTTTTGCCAGGCAGCAACCCCATCATCACCCTGCCTCATGCTTTTGGCCAACATGAGAGGAGGAGGTGTGTACAACAGGGGCCCCTGGAGTTGGATCTGCTAACCATTGTGGAGAATGCTCCTCCCAAAGGACTGGGTGTGGAACGTGTCATTTGGCATTCAAGTCAAATGCAGTATTTTTTTCCTTTGTTTCTCTAAAACCCAGCCCGTGGTTCAGTGTTCCCCAGAGTGTTTTTCACAGAACATTACTTCTACTGGAATTTAATAGGAGGTGCAGGAGAATAAGGAGTGGAAGCTAAATAAATTTGGGAACTGCTGGGTTAACCAAAATGAGTGGCTTCCTTGACCTCACAGGATTTCGGAGAGTGTGATATGCAATGTGCTTTGTGAATTTGTAAGAGGGACATAGATTATGTGGTATTTCTTAAGCTTATTTGTAATTATTTTTCCTTCTAGACCAGGGGCTGGTAAACTATGCAGCACATGCAAATGTATCCCACCACCTGTTTTTGTAAATAAAGTTTATCAGAGCACAGCCACACCAATTCATTGTATTGTCTATGCTGCTTTAGAACTTACCAGCAGGGTTGCAAAATTGCAATGGAGACCTGGAGACTCAGAGATCAGATGGCCTGGACAACTGAAAATATATAATATCTGGCTCTTTTTATAAAAAGGTTGCCAGCCCCTCCTCTAGGCAATTTATGGAACTGGTGTTGCTCTAGCACTGCTTTGTGATGAATCTGCTTAATGTTCCTCAGTTACATGCTGCCACATTTTTTCTCTTGTTTTAAACTATTTTCTCTTGCAACTATTTATTCATCCTCTAAGATCAATACCTAGAATCCATATGCCATTGTTCTTTTCTTTCACTTACCACATTCTACCAGTTACCAAGGATGTATCCATTCTCCAATGGAAATAGCTCTCAAATCTGCCTATGCCCACTCCCACCAGACGGGTTTAAATGACCGTTATCACTTATATTTTCTTCCTTTGCCTTCTAATTGAGTTTCCTTCCCCTAGTATGGGTTGCTTCTATTCTGTTTGCCTGCATGGCTCTCAGAATAAGTTCCAAATCCTGAACAGGGATGTGTCTGTCTAGTTAAGAAAACGGAAACCACCCTATGCATTTCACACTGGAAGAGATTTCATTCAAGGAATTTGATACCTAAACAAAAAGAATTAGATGTCCTAGAGGAACAAAGGTGAGGGAAGGCCACCACTATTAGGTTTGTCACAGCTTTCTAAAAGTTAAGACATTTTAAGAACTGAGGGAACAGCTGAAGATGCTCAGACTGCTTGCAGCACGCACCTAAGTAATGATTTGCAGGGAAATGCCTGAGGCCTTTATAAGACCTTCTGACTTCTGAAACCCATGCTTTTCTGTCTATCACTGCTAGAGGAGCAATAACATAGCTTTTATTTTACCCTCTTAGTTTCATGTGTGTGATTCTCAGTAGCAACGAGGAACTCTGTTGAAAGGAGATTCCATAAATGTAGTTTCTAGGCTTCTAGAGTGGTTTTTCAGAGGCTTGAAACAGTTAACATTATCTTAGCATCTGTGGGTTAGACATTCAGGAGCAACTACTCTGGGTGGTTCTGGCTCAGGCTTTCATTATGCCACAGTCAAGATGTTGCTCAGGGCTGTGATTATCTGAAGGCTTGACTAAGGCTGGAGAGTCCTATTGTAAGATGGTGCTTCCACATGGCTGTTGGCACTTCCTTGCAACTTGGGCTCCTTATTAGGACTGCTTGCGTATCCTCACAGCTTGGCAGCTGGCTTCCCCTCAAACATGTGATCTGAAAGGGAGAGACTGAGGAGGAGCATACTAGAGTATTTTAACTCTCCTTGTCTGGGAGTACTTTGGTTTCTCAGGTCCAGAACCTGAGATAAGGATTTTTGAAAGTGACACATAAGATGTATGAAATATATACCAGTATAATTGAATAACTGAATGAACCCTTCTTCTGGTAGAGAATCAAAATGCCTAGCATCCTGGGGTCTATGTCCATTTCTGGGGAGTCAAGCGAGCAGGAGCCACGTGTCCCATCAACCATGGCAATGGGCAAAGCCCCAGAATAAGTCTTCACATCCTGAGTGGCAGCACCTCCAAATCCATGTGATCTATTCAGGCTTTTGGTTATAAAATTAGAATGAAAATATATTTCTCATTTGAGAGTAGGGAAGTATTAATATTAAAAATTATATATGTTTTTAAACAACCTTAGGTCAAGTTTTAGTGAGCTCCTGACTAAAAGTACATTTTTCTGGCTTGCCACATCCTGGCCAGGCATGCTATTACACAGGAGTCATGAGGGAAGGACTGCTATTTTCAATACTAATTGTAATCTAAACATTTATTTCTTGCACAAGATTCAAGCATTGGATTTCAGTTCAGACAACCTAAACTTTCGGACAAGGGCATATTGTGTATATTGATAGTGGAGTTATTTCCCCCTTCTTCCTTTTTAATACATGAAATTAAAAAGGGAGCCACTGAAGCTTCCCTGCTTTCATGGGTTATCATTTTCCCAAAATTGTTAACTTGGAAAAGTCTGAACAAAAGCAAAGAAATCTCTCTGGTTTGTTCTGCTTTCTAGTTTCCAAGTCTAATGTAAGCCTCCTACTATTTTCTTTTTTTTTTAAATTCTTTATTTTATTGATTATGCTATTACAGTTGGCCCATTTTCCCCTTCACTCCCCTCCACCCTGCCCACCCCCTCCCACCCATATTCCCCCCTTTACTTCATGTCCATGTGTCATAAGTTCTTTAGTGTCTACATTTCCCATACTATTCTTACTCTCCCCCTGTCTATTTTCTACCTATTGTCTATGCTACTTATTCTCTATATCTTTTCCCCCTCTCTCCTCCTCCCACTTCCCTGTTGCTAATCTTCCATTTGATGACTTTTTTTAACTGTTCATATTTTTAATCTTCTTTTTCTTAGGTAAGTCCCTTTAACATTTCATATAATAAGGGCTTAGTGATGATGAACTCCTTTAACTCAACCTTATCTGAGAAGCACTGTATCTGCCCTTCCATTCTCAATGAAAGCTTTGCTGGATAGAGCAATCTGGGATGTAGGTCCTTGCCTTTCATGACTTGGAATACTTCTTTCCAGTCCCTTCTCGCCTGTAGGGTCTCTTTTGAGAAATCAGCTGACAGTCTGATGGGAACTCCTTTGTAGGTTACTGTCTCCTTGTCTCGTTGCTTCTAGGATTCTCTCCTTCATTTTTACCTTGG